>JAUMHB010029579.1:8256-22176 GCA_032359685.1 Pittosporum tobira | reverse complement strand
TTGTCGAAAACCAATAATTTTATTTAGTACCTCCAAACATCATATTTATAAAGTTAAAATATCGGGTTCTTACATTAACTTTTTTAAGTTTAAAATTACACGAATTTGTTTGATTATAATTGATAAAATTATGAAAATATTGAATTATTTGCAAGATACTAATAATTATAAAAATAAAATAAAACTCAAATAAATTCTCGTTTTGAATTTAAAATATTCAAAATCAATAATTCTATTATATTTTATGTTAAATCCAAGTAAAGAATAGTGCCAAAAAGCAGATTTATATATCTATACGAAAGATGCTAAAAATAATGATGGCACATGTATAAATTAGTCATGTTTTGGAGAATGATTGGTCACAAACATTACTAATTGAAAGGTAAAATGTGCACACATCATAGAATCTTAAGCAACAAGATCATGTGTGGGTATAGCCATAATCATTGCTTCTATGATTACGCATAATATTGTTTTATTTTAGCATATTTTCTCTCTGTCAAATATATATATATATATATTTTTAATTTAATATGCAAAATTTAACAAAATTGATGTAAATTAATTATATTTAAATATAACAAAATTTTAATTTTTAAATAATTTATAATATTCATAATTGTATTGACTAATTTAAGTTCCCTATTAATTTTCAATTGGGAGATGATCCATCAGATAGGACAGAAACATTTCATTGTCATTTGTCAAGTGGCGTACACTCCATATCACTTTTAATTATAATTTAAAATCCAATATGCTCAGTATATTCCTCAGTCAAAAGAAAAGAAAAGAAAAGAAAAGAAAAGAAAAAACTCATGTAATTTATTGGCTTTTCTATACGTAGTGAAATTTGTTAAAACCATTAACATATTTTAAATTTGTTTTTGTTATACATTTATCTGAAAATGTTATGTTTAAATTTGTGATTTCCAACTTTGATATGTTATTTTTGGAGAACACACACACACACACACACACACACACACACACACATACAAGCTGTATATACGTCAAGTACATTCCTTCTCAAATTATATTTGGCAACTCAATTTTGTAGCCTGAGACCGAAATCGGAAGCATGAATACAATCAAATTAAAATGAAATTAAAATTTTCGTCACAACTCCCAATTTCAAGACTCGAGATTGATTGCATGAAATTAAAATTTTCTGTCTCAATTCCAACTTCAAGACTCTAGATTGAGTTGCCAAATATAACAAGAGAACTATTATACTCCAATAGCTAACATCAAAGAGAAGCTTATATACATACATACAAGATCAATAGCGCAATCTGGGCCCAAGCTCATTTCACGTCAGGAGGAAGGGCAGAAACTAGACGTCTAAAAATTCGACAAGAAACGTCAAAGCTTATATTGCTTCATTATTTCACTGTAAAGCATCAATTGCATGAGCAGTAACGCTACCATAAATATTTTATTGTTCGCAATACAAACAAACCAGAAACTGTTAAACAACAACAAACACATTATCATCAACTACCAATATAACAAATCCTAAATTCACCATCAACTCCTCTAGTGTGTGTTCAGGGACTCTACCATGAGTGGAAAGGACCAAATGCGAAAAGACGAGTTTTAGAAACAATCAAAAGAAATCAAATTCAAGATAATTATCTGAACCCTTCTTATCTGGGGTAATCACAGCAGCTGCAGCTTTTTCACTAGTTGATGCAGCTGGCGGAGTAATTCTCTCGATCTCAACTGGCTTCGGGATTTCCGGAGGGCTAGCACACCGAATCAAGGCCCAATTTACGCCTTCAAAGAAGGAATGTTGTTTGATCTCTGTTGCACCACGTTTGAACGCCAACCGTTGTTGAGGTTCTTTTACTAGAAGGCCTCTTATTAGATCCCTTGCTGAAAAACTCACCGCCGGTGACTCAGGGAATCGCAGTGGCTGGCCCACGACATTACACAGGGTGGCCCGGTTCCCTGACCCTTTGAAAGGAGTCTTACCAAACAAAAGCTCATATAGAAAGATCCCGAATGTCCACCAATCTACGGCGCTGCCATGCCCTTCACCCTTGATGATTTCAGGGGCCAAATACTCGTGGGTCCCAACAAATGACATTGATCGTGCTCCGGTTGGCTCAGCCATAAGCTCCGGCAATGGACTGACTTGATTTCCAAGTTCATTCTTTGGTTTCCGATCTTTCTTGGATTTACTGGAAAAGAAACGCGGGGAAAAACATGTTGTGGGGCCTACACACGATGGTTGGATACACGAGGGCTGAATGCAAGCAGGTTGGACACAATAATTAGGGTTCTTTCGCAAGGGATCATTCTCCAGAGATGAAGACTTGATAAGAGTTGGACTGACTGAACAACGAAGCGAGAGGTCAAAGTCAGAAAGCATTATATGTCCATCTTCCCTGACTAGAACATTCTCTGGTTTCAAGTCACGATAGACAATCCCAAGCATGTGAAGGTATTCCATAGCTAGAAGGACCTCTGCCACATAGAACCTGCATGTTAAATTAGAAGATTAAATATTACATAATGCTATAAGATTAACATGTTTGACACATAAGACAATTTAGACAAGTTAATTATTACATAACACAGCTCAGATATAGTTTAACTGTCCTATATAACTCGGTGAAGTAGCCCACATGATTTACATACTTGATAATTGGAAAATAGAACTTTAATTTTCCTATATAAATGTTATATCTTCAGCAATTACAAAGCATAACAATGTGTCTTGAGATATTGTTTGGCATCATTCTAGAAAGAACATTTGTGGAAGGTATCTATCCAAGGCAATTCCTGGAAATTTTAAAAGACAAAATCACGAAAAGATTTATCTCCTTATAGTCTGGGTTCTATGAGAAAAGCATAATATGTGAAAGAGTTTGAAAAGTTTTAATAGTAGTACATGTACCATGTAAACATAACATCGTATGTGATCTTGAAGCCGCCGAATGCCGAGTTTCTCCCATACACCAATCATGTAAAGATTGATTCCATAGACTTGAAGTAACTATAGAACTATATAACGAACATTCAAGAAAACCTCCTCCTTTTTTTTTTTTCCTTCTACTTCTTCTTATATATATATATATATATATATGTATATATGTGTATATATATATATATATATATATATATATATGTGTGTGTATATATATATATATATATGTATATATATATATATATATATATATATGTATTTATTTAATAAGTTGGACTTTCAATAATTTCTTACACCCTATTCCTGCAACTTCCATTAATACAAATCCATCTTTACAGGTCCAAAATAAGCAAAAAGCTTTAGTTTGGATTGATAAGCAAACTACAAACATCTGATGAACAAACTAGTTGTACAGTACTGAGATGTGAAGAGAAATAGATAGAAGCGATTACTGAAAAATATGAAAGCAGGAAGGTATAACAAACATAACCTAGTATTAAAAGCATTATCCAAAGCTTGCACCCTAACTGTCCATAAGAATTAACACAATATTTAAATGACTTTGAGATTAGGAGCAGGGCATGCGACATACTTTACAGCTTGTTCGGAAAAGCGTTTTCCTTGTTGCCTCTGCCGCAGTGTGTGCAAGTCACCTCCTGGGCAGAACTCCATCACCAAGCATGAAAACTTGTCTGTCTCAAAATGCGTGTACAAAGTTGGAAGGAAAGGGTGGTCTAAGGACTGTAATATCTCCCTTTCTGTTTGAGCTCGAAGCAGCTTCTTGCGACTAGCTAGCAACCCTTTGTCCATAACTTTCATAGCAAAATAACACTTTGTACTACTCAACTCCGAAAGATAAACACTGCCAATGTCCCCACATCCCAATCTCTTCAGTAATCTAAAATGACTTAATCCCAAGGCCCCATCTTTTGCTCGGACAGCTTGGATAGCTTCCCATCTTGAGTCATTGGCTTTATGGGGTCTGCTAATGCTACTGCTTAAGCTGCTACAACTACTTTCATCACTTATATCGGTACTTGTACTACCCCTACACATGCTGCTCTTCCCACTTTCAGCAAAATCAACCCGATCGCTAATTTTGGCACTTCCACTAGTTTTTCCAAGGCTGCTTGCTCCATCACTAACTTTAGCAGACGTCAAGCTACTCTTGGCAGTTCCTTGCTCCGATGGCTTCTTTTCCGGATCAGCTGTACTTTCCAGTGAGGCCCTCATATCAGTACTCGTAAGAACTTTGTTTGTCTGTGGTTGTTGCAGGTGACCAAGAGATAAGCTTGAATTTAATTTATCAGCTAAGGAATTCGTAGACCCATTTTGCTTTGAATCCTTGTAAGAATTTCCTTCTAATGTTTGTGCACCATTTATTTTTCGCTGCTTTTCTGAGGAACTATTCATACCAGAGTTTGAGGCCATCAAGAGAAATACAGATTCCTCAATCTAACTTAATTAGAGAAATACATCACTTCAGCAGCCTTGTTCCACACATGACCCCATTCACAATCAATTTTACAAGTTACCTCTCCAACTCCTTGAATGACCAGAAGGTATCTACAATAATCAGGAAAAAAAAAAATTACAAGTTCATAAAAAGGTGTTAATATTTAATGGGGATTCAATTGGATAAATGATAGAAAACATGTTATTGCACACATGAAAATTTAAAACGAGGACATTTGAGTAGAAAGGGGAACCTTTCATCACCAATCTACTATTATCCAAAAGCAGATAATAAATTTAGACCAAACAGATCTGAAGTTCGTATTGGCTCAAATAAACCCAGAAGTTGAACTGCTGAAAAATCCAAATATTGACCGGTAAATCCATATATAAGTAAAGACACCTATATAAAAAACAACACACAAAGAAAATTATAAATCTTTGTTAATGCAAGCACATCAACTAATCACAGACTCGAATCATATATTATTTATCAGGATAAAAATGGGACACCATTATTGATATAATAGCAGAGTCTGAGTAAAGAATCACAATCAATTACCCCAAAATGTAAAGTCCAAACAAGCATTAATTCAACGAATCCCACAGAACAATAAACCGAAATTAGGCACAATATGTATAAACAAATCCAAGAAGATATGGAAAAGACAAACTTAAAGGGTCAATGAAAAGCACAGATCTTGAAAACGGACCCAGCTCTTTCGATTGAAACCCTACTAATGAATCGAACCCCCACAAACAAGCAGATGCTAAAAACCAAATTACTAAATATCTACAACAGGTAAACCCACCAAGTAAATCAAAGGACAAGTCCAAAAGTGTTAAAAAAAAAGCTCAAAAAAGTACCTGTGGTTACAAAGCTCATACCTTTTGCATTGATAGTGGAAATGAATAGTAACACTGCATAGAGAGATGAAAGACCGATCTTCCCAAATTTGTGTACAGAGAGAGAAAGAAAAGGGGAAAGGGTGACAAAGCTAAAGTGAAGCTTTTGATGTGCTCAATTGTTAATTCACCGTATTTTGTCCTAAAATTATGGCCATGAATTGAATCGAAACATGTGGGGCCACTCAGGACTCCAACCTGTCTATCATGTGCTTAGGATAATTCTAGTTTTCCATTTAAGGGCCTCCACTGTTAGGGTTTATGACCTGTGAATTGTGATGTTTATGGTGACAGCCATGTGTAGATGTAGTTGGTCCCAAAAGTTGCAAATTTGCTTTTTGCTTGGTGGTGGTGTAATCAATTTTTGAGGGCAAAATGGTCCAAAAATAATGTCAGTTAATAAAGTCATGACTATTGATCATATTGGTTGCCATCTTTGTACACGTAGACTTATAGTTGAGCTAATACAAGGTGCAATTATGTAAAAAAAATAAAATTATTGCAAGAATATATTTATACATTTCTAAAAAAAAAGGTTTGTCAAATATGAAACATTATGTAACTTTGTAATTTATTTACAATGTACTCCTTTTGTTTCAGATTAATTATAGTATTTAATATTCTATTAATTATAAAATATTTAATTATAAAATAATTGTTTAAATTATTTTTATAGTATTATAATTTTAAATAATATAATAATAATTAAAGTGATTAGTCTTAATGTGAAAACAAAAGTGAAAGTAGTAGGTTATATTTAACAAAATAAAAATAAATTATATAATTTAATTTATTTAAATTTATTTAAAATATAAAAATTATAAAAATTATAAGATCACTTAAAAAATAAAAATATTATAAAAATTATGAAACCGAAAAAATAAATTCTTATGGACAGCCAGGAACATAAAAGGGTACTCTCAATTTAAGATAAAGGTTATGAAGTGTCAAAGTTTGACTCGTGAAGTTTGACTATGACATCACAGAGTTGTTTAACATTCTGGACCAGACGTGCTGTAATGTGTATAGAGGGAAGACGAGTCAAAAACGAAAGTGAATTTTTACCCAATATTGTGAACAAGTGTCTCCCTTTGAATAGTTTGCCCAAAAAATGGCCTCCCTTTGCAATGATCCATTCTAAAAGAAGAGATTATTTTTAAATTTTGAAGATTAATTTGTAAAATTTTAAAATATGTGTAATGTAGTGTAAAATTGAAAATAATAAATATATAAATATATAAATTGTTTTAGATAATTTATAACATTTATATTTATATTGATTAAAATTTAATGAATTTCTTAACCAATTTTTTTTTATTTTGAGGGGAGGTAATATGCTCACAAGTACCATGTGCTTCTTTGGTAATATATTTACACCGTTTTAAAACTTATGAAACTCAAATGCAACAATAATTTATGTTTAAAAATTAAATTTATAATTTAAACTTAACATGATATTTTTTTTAACGATGTGTTTAAAATAATATATGAGCACACTATTTAGAAGCACAAAATTAGTCGTTGTGGCCTGTTTTGTTCAACGGCAGGCCTGATAACAGGCCTTAATGCCTATTTTTCAGGCTTCAAGGCCTTATAATTAGTTTTCCATTTATGCTTTAAGGGCTTTGCTTTCAGGTATTTTTGGGCAATTGGGCCAATATTTCACTCTTCTAGTAGGCTTTTCTTCTCTGGTCTTTTAACAGGGTAAGACTGATCCAGAAACAATCCCAGGCTTGGGATATACCCAAAAATAGGCTAGTCCGGTGTCCAGACCAGCTCCTTCCTTCCAAACCGCAACAGTTTTAAGTATATTTAGGCAGGCCAGACAAGGTCGGACCCATTTAAACTTTGACAAGAACAGTCCCCATTGATTTCTTGTGCTTCCATCCTTTATGTGTGCATGCCTAAGTTTTGGTGTTTAGGTGTGTCAGAGGAGGTGAGTCGAACCTGTGGAGTTCAAACTCAATTTGTCAAAATAAAATAAATTTTATTGAAATTTTAACTTGATTTATTTAATTAAATGATTTTTATTAAAATTTTAAATTTAACTCTTTAAATTAAATAAATATTTTTAAAAAATATTAACGGAATTTTAAAATAATCTCTCTTGAGCTTTAGACTAATACTTGTTTAACATTCCTGCTTAGGTTTATGGATCAAGATTATAAATGCCAAGCTACTCACATGGTCCCCTGCAAAAAGCTTCCACTATTCAGTCTTATCCTAGTAGCAACACACTTATCTCCAACGCTGTCAAAAGAATTGAAACCCAACTTGGTAGTTGCTAGTTTGCTACCTATGCCGGGCCCACACCTTCTCAATTATGAAAATCGAAAATAATAAATAGCTGTCTAAATTTTGAATAAAATTCATTTGGAGTCCTTTAAGTATATTTAATTTTTCAAATTATATCTTATATTTTTAATATGTCAAATCATACTTTTTAGTTATTATTTTTATGTCATTTTATATTTTTTGAATAAAAATTTGTCCAATCTCTTAACGTTATTTAACATATGCTTGGCTCGTGGGTTTTTATTAAGAGTAAAACAGAAAACACATGCAAAACACATGTTAGACGACGTTAAGAGATTAAATAATTTTTTGTTCGGAATGTCCAATTTGACACAAAAATAATAGTTAAGAAATGCGATTTAACACAAATAAAAATATATAGTGCAATTTAAAACATTAGTTATACTTAGGGGACTCAAAATAAAATTTACTCTTAAAATTTATTTAAATAATACATTATTAAATAATAGATTCTAACAGAGATAATCCATTAATATAAAAAAAATGCATCACGGAGTATTTTAGAAAAATAATCTAAATATTTCTCCAAATTATCTACATTATCTTTAAGAAAAAACAAATGATTTAAATATTCGTATATTAATTATGATGAAGTTTATATTATAAAAACATCACATACATATAAAATATATTATTTATTATTTTTTAAAATATAAAAGAGAATTTAAATAATATTTTAAAGAATATAGATATCATTTTCCCTTTTTAAAACAATTTTTGGCATTTTAAATTTGGGACTCATGCAGTCGACCACACTTCATTGACTACTGATTGCAAAATGCCAAACACTGCCTTATCCTCCAAAAACACGTTTCCCACGGTCCCCACCCTTAAAGAAACGACAATTCTTTATTTTTCAATACAAAAATACATTCTGGCTAAGTCCCTCACACGTGTCACCTCCTTATTGGCCATTCCTTAGATCTCCCCTACTCTGTAGATAACTTGTCCGAAAGTCACACAAGTCACAACCAAAGCAGACGGGAGGATACAAAACTCCATTAATTTCTAGTGAGAGAAAATGGGAGGAGAGGGTTGGAGCATGGGAACAAAACTCTGTGACTCTTGCAAAACGACGTCGGCCAACCTGTTTTGCCGCGCTGACTCAGCATTCCTCTGTATTTCCTGTGACGGCAAGATCCACGCCGCCAACAAGCTCGCCTCGCGCCACGCCCGTGTCTGGATGTGCGAGGTCTGCGAGCAGGCTCCGGCCGCGGTAACCTGCAAGGCGGACGCCGCCGCGCTCTGCGTGACGTGCGACCGCGACATCCACTCCGCTAACCCCCTCGCCCGCCGCCACGAGCGGTTCCCGGTCGTCGCTTTCTACGACTCCACCGACGCTGCCGGCTCCAAACAGGTAGCCGTCAACGCCGGAGATGCGAAGACTGTTGATTATTTCTCAGATCAGGAAGCGGAGGAGGAGGCCGAGGCCGCTTCATGGCTACTCCCAAACCCTAACCCTAACTTTAACAACAAGATGAATTTAGAGGAGAATAATGATATGAAGACGGTGGATTATTTGTTTAATGATATGGATTCGGATACGTATCTGGATATCGATATCATGACTACCGCTGAGCAGAAGCCTGTTGTTGAACTTGAGGAGAATTACAGCGCAGGAAATGCGGATGGAGTTGTACCGGTTCAGAATAGTAAAACTTGTTACCAAACACAACAGCCTGCTTTGGTGGATGGATATCCTGCCTACGACTTGGATTACTCTGGATCCAAGCCTTTTATGTACAACTTCAACTCTCAATCCATTAGCCAAAGTGTATGTTTTACCCCATCTTTCTCTCTCTACACACACACAGACACAGATATATTATTAGTTGTTAACTCTTCGATTTGGTTTTTGAGGAAATTTGAATGAAAATGACCATTTGAAATTGTATTTTAACGAATTAAACGCTTGTTATAAATCTATTACTCTTGAATCTGGATTATTAAACTATTAAGATGCAGTTTGGTAGCCTAGGGAGTGTGAGACTACTTCGTTATATTGTTATCTGTGTTACATAGAATCTTGAATTGTCTTACATATTTTCTTGTGCAATAAAGATTAGTACTTGATTTATCATACTAATATTACCGAGATTATGAGTAGTGTGAGCAGGTATCACCAGAAGGTTCTTCTATGGAAGGACATATATTTAATCAAGTTAATAGCTTAATTGAATTCAACTAAGTAAAATCTACCCCTTTTCTTGGATTTAACGTTATTAAGTTTCTGTTTAAGCAAGGCAGATAACATAAAATGCAAGAGCAAACTGAGATTGATAATTAAGTAGCCTGAATAAATAACTCTCACGAACGCACGAAGACACATAAATTATTGGAAGTATAGAATTTCTCAGTAACCATAATCTCAATGTTATTAACCTCTTCTTTATGTAGATGTTTGAGCATCCAAACAGAATATTATGTCTATTTAACTATAAAGTCATTAATGAGATTGACTGGTGGGGGCAGGTATCATCATCATCATCGTTGGAAGTTGGGGTAGTTCCAGACCACAATGGCATGGTTGTTGTATCAAACACTTTCGGGCAAAACACAAACGCTGAAACCTTCCCTAATCCAATCACTGGAATCGATAGAGAAGCTAGGGTTTTGAGGTACAGAGAGAAGCGGAAGAACCGGAAATTCGAGAAAACAATTCGTTATGCTTCAAGGAAGGCTTATGCCGAGACCAGACCCAGAATCAAGGGTAGGTTCGCAAAGCGGTCAGAGACTGACATCGCGGTGGACTCGGCTTACGGAGTTGTGCCCTCGTATTAGAGGCAGCAGGTTTGCCTTTGTTGTTTATTGATGTTTTTGCTGCAATAATATTTGTGTATATAGTAAGTAATGTTATTAAGAAGTTTTTCCTGAACGATGATGATTTATGTATTTACTTTTTGGACCTGGGTTAAGTGAAGCTGACAGTGATATGAAAAGCCCTAGCATCATTTCTATAATTTTTAACTACTTTAAGGTTTTTAGTTGTTTATTGATGTCAGGTGATTAGTGAATCCAAATGCCAAATCTTATTGGGGATTAGTGAATAATTTAATATTTTTTACTTTGTCAATGATTGTGTTTAGAATTAGATTTACTACTTAATTAAGTTGAGTTGAAACTTGATGATATATTTACAACTTGCATGCAGCTCATAAGCATGCAGAATTAAGTTAATTATATACAGTAATATTTACTACGGCCACCGTACCACCTTATACTCGTCATGTTTTATCCTCGGGTAAAACCAATTCTGGAGGATACCTTCTAAGGTCAAAACTGTTTCCAGAAGTCAAACTGCAGAAAGTGCCGTGTACTTTTAACATGCTATACTTTGTTGTATTATTGATGCAAAGTTTCAAGCTTGTTCATGATACGGGCTTTTTTTTTTTTGGTGCCAAATTTTCAAGTTCCTTCATGATATGGCTGCTGCTCCTTTTGTGGGCATTTTGTAATGGATCTCTATTTTTTTTTTTTATTTTCTTTTCCTTTTGCAATGTTGTCAAGGTCTGCCACGAGAATATTCAACCGAAGGGATAATTCGGTAGGAGAGAACATTTCGGTACATTCATTATTGTTCTTGTATCGTGATTCGGAACGCTAACGCGTGCTTAACCATGGACTTAAATGCCCATGTTCCACGAGCGGTACCAGTTTTCGTTCAGATACATAGGCATCTGGTAATTTACTTGCACGTATGAGTTTGTTTGGGCATGTGTTGTGTTTTCTTAAAAATAATATTAAGTTTATATTTGAATTTTATTGGTATTTAGTTATCATCTGAAAATATTTATACGGTAGACATTTGGATTTCAAAACGTTTTTTTGTAAAAATTGAAAATTTGGGATTTTGAAGTGTGACGGAACCAAAAATTAAAAATTTATCTTAAATTATTTAATATAAAAATTAATTAAATATTTTGTCTTTTTTAAAAATATTTTTATCTTTACTTAATAATACATTTTTAATTTTATTTTTTAAAGTATTCTTGTTAAATTTATTATTATTAAAAGTACTTCAATTTATTACAACACACTCCCAGAGGTCTATTTAAGTCGGGTTTTCATCAATTACGTGAACGCAATACAAATTCATTAATTAAGAAGCTTTCAAAGAGTTGAATAATGTATGGTATCATGTAATGAAGTAATCGATACTCAATTCCGAAAAGACGGAACAATTTCCTCTTTTGGATGTTTTACAAAAATTGTAAGATTTTTTGAGAATTATTATTTTTATATATTTATTTTTAATTTTTACGCACTTGTTCCACCTTTTATATAATATCATGTCATGCAATTGATTAAAAAATAAAGTACATGTGCGAAAATATAAAATAAAAATAAAAATAAAGAAAAAGAGTGAAAATAATAATTTTTTTATTTTATTTTAAAAAAAATTAATCAAATAAATTATTTAATTTTTTTTTATCAAATATGATTCACGATTTGAAATACTCCTACCACTCGGGCTACTACTCTACTACTTAACGCTTCAACAATAAAGAAAATCTAATAATTCTCTCATACACACATTTCTTCAAAATTATTATGAATCCAATGCTACAACTTTAATGGGACCAAAGAAGTAGATTAAGGGTATAGTATTTTCTCCGTCTTAAAAAATTTGATAAAATTATTAAATAAAAATAAATTAAAAAACAATGACTTTTAAAGAGAAAGAATTATCTTGTACTATATAAATTAAAAAAAAATTCCATAAAATTTTTTTTCTTTAAATTTAATATTTACCATATTTTACTTTTGACACAAAAGAAAAAAAAAGACTTTAATCAACATGCGTATAAAACACAGGTGGCATTCATGCATGATATAACGGAGAACCAATTGTAGTGTATTCTCCACCGCCGACATTCCGCCATGTTCTTTGACCGGAATCTCCTCTCATCATCCTCGCCGCTTTCTTGATTCACAACGCCTGCTCCGCAACGAAACCCTAGACCATAAATCGCTTAGATTCACGACTCCAAAATTACAAAGAAACAGGTTTTAAAACTCTAAAAAAGAAAAAAAAAAATCAAAATCCTAGAAGAAAATGATAAATTCTAAATGAGATGAAGTGGCAAAAATTAGATGGACAAACAAATTCTTGGGGTTTTCAGAAACATAAGACGAAATTCCAAAATCACAAACAAAAAGGTTTTAAGAAACAATGTTCAGAGATTATGAAACTAAAAAACAATAAGAAATTATGTTGTTCTCAGTAGATTTAATATATATACATAGTGAGAGAGAGAGAGATATAGATATTCAAAAATTTTAAATTTTTTATTGAATTGAATTTAAGCTGTAAATTGAACAAATAGAGGCCATCAAAGGATAGAAGAAGAGTTCAGTTCCATTGCCGATATGCCACAAGAAACGACATGAAAAGAGCTTAGGCCCAGAAAGAATGCTCTATTGATCTTGCATGTATATAAGCTTCTCTTTGATGTTAGAGCTACACAATAAAATGAATAATGTTGTGCTATGCAATTAACATTCAAATGTAACTATAATAATCCTAGTTAGTTATATTTGACAATTCAATCTCAAGTCTTGAAATTAGAGTCGTGACCAAAATTTTAACTTCACTTCAATTTGATCAAATCGCAATCATGCTTTTACTTTTAGTTTCACGCTATAAAATTGAATTGCCAAACAGAAACTTGAGAGGAAATGTATAATTAATAATATTTTATCAAATATGATCTACTATTTCATCCAATATTACATTATTTAAAATTATAATATTAACACTATGATCCACCACTTCCGTTGTTATTTTGTTATCTAAAATTATATTACTATTAAAGATTATTTGAACAATTTACTCATAATCAAACATATTTTTTAAGATTCGTAAAAAGTCAAACCGTTATAATTTTAATGGAGGTAGGGAATATATACCAAAATTTTAGAAAGAGAAAGTAAGAGTTTGGAGGGAGAAAGTGAAATGTTATAGAAAGTGTAAATTTTTAGAGAGAGGAGTGCAAATTTGGTACAGAGAAATTGAGATTATTTAGTGAGAGAAATTGAAATTTATAGAAAAATAATTATTTTAGAGAGAGATTAAAAATTTTACAGAGTAAAAAGTTAAAAAAAAAAAATTGTTTAGAGAAAGGGTGAAAATTTTATATAAAACACGTAAAATGATAGGAGGAGAGTAGATATTTAGAGAAATCGAAAAGTTCAGAGAGTGATATAATTTAGATAGAAAAGAAAAATCTAGTAAGAAAAAATAAAAAATAAAAAACAAAATTTCTAGCAATCATTATATTTTAGAGGATAAAAATACAACATACCTGTAA
>JAUMHB010029578.1:13869-43243 GCA_032359685.1 Pittosporum tobira | reverse complement strand
TTTAAGTTTTAGGGCATCAAAAGTCGTCTAACGAATATTAGTGGGGTCCACACGTTTTCGGTTGTGGGATCCACAAATACTTTGCGGCGTTCCGTACGGGAATAAACATTGCCTAACTTTAACGTTGACATTCTTTTTGTCGGGAACCAATAATTTTTATTTAGTACCTCTAAATATCATATTTATAAAGTTAAAATCTTGGGTTCTTACATATCAAGTCTACTATTTTGTGGTTTTTTATTTTTAAAAATTATTTTTTCAATTGTGATTGATTTTATATTAATATTTTAAATTGCTAACATGCTTCTTTTCTTTTTATTATTTTAAATTTTACATGTATTATCTATGTGGATAGAAATTGGTATTCTCTATCAAATGTAGCAAGTTGATATGGAATGATCGTCTACAATCAACTCGATTGATGAAAATACTAGTAAATTGTATTAAATTGTCAAGTATATTTAGTTATTTGTAAAAAGAAAAAAATAATTTAGTGACTAATTTGTACATTGAGTATTAGTATAATGATCACTTTAATATTTAACTTAACACGAATTTATATGATCTTTCATATGTAACATAATGAGGTGGACAAACCGTTAAAAGTCAAAGCAACGAAAATAATTATTAAGAGAGTGTACTAAATTGTTAAGTAAAATTATTTATTTGTACCAAAAAATAATTAAATAATTAAATTATACATTAAATATTAATATAATGACCACAAAGACCCATGTACGGGACGGGCTGAAAGGTATCATCACTACCTCAGGGCTCTATTGTCAATATAGGTCCTCAGCACCTACCAATGTAGATAGATTCAGAACATCCTGAGTATCAACTTGACCGTAAAGAATAGTGACCTTGTCTTGCAAGTTGTGTATCGTCTTATTCTTTGTAAGTTGTGTATAAAGGCCCAGGGACATATATGGGCTTTACTTTAATGGGCCGAAAGCTAATCCGAAATTTATCGTGAGCTCTCATTCGATAAATATAATAATGTTCACTAACATTTCAGCAATCCCCCTGCTAAGATACTAACATTTCAGCAATAAATTTGATATGATAATCTAAGATGAAAGAATAATATCACGTGACCTTGAAAATTTTTGTACCACCTAACTAATGGAATTTTGATTTTTCACTTGGGTTGCAATTTTATTGCGAATTCAGAATTTTGCAATTTTAACATGTTAAATGATTAGGATAGAGTAAATGATTCTCTCTGTTTTGCTTAGAATCAGTCTCATTTCAAAATATAATTTCATTAAAAACGAGTTTATATTATATTGACTTGAATGAGTCAACAAGGGCCTCGTGGCTCGGACTATCGTGGATAAAACAAAGCAAGGTGCAAATCGTGGAATTGTAACAGACGGCTGCTTACTGTGATGGTACGATTAAAGAAAAAAAGTGACAATAACCGAGAAAGTCTTTAAAAAAAAATATATAAATAAAATTGTGACTTGATTTTCCGGAATCCGGACAGAGGGAGTATTACAGTGTACCTTAGACCGTGTAATACAATGGTCCCTCGTTTGGTATAATTTATTTAAAAATAAATTATAAATTATTTAATAATTAAATTATTGAATAAATTTTTAAAATTTAATTTTTTAGAAATAATTATTATGTGACTTAACAGTTTATACAATTTGAAAATTATTTATTAAATAAACCAAAACAAATAAAATTATAAAATAATTATAATTTTTAAAAAACTATAATCACTACCAAATACGCACAATGTATCTTAGACCGTGGTCCCTTACTCCCTGAAGTGTTTGTACGGTAGAGTAGTCTTTGCTTCCTCTTTAATACAAACATATACTCTATTCGTCCCATGAATAAAATATGAAAATTATATAAATTAAGAAAATTAATTTTTTAGTAGATAATTTTTTTTTTGACAAGATTGTATTTATAAATGTATTTTATAATGATAGAGAGAATTTTTTTTTTGATGTGACGTAAAGTAAAAATAAAAAATTAATTACAAAATAAAAGTAATAGATTAAATCATTCTTTATAGGACAATAAAAAAGATATATGGGCTCATTTTTTATAGGACGAAGGGAGTATATATATATATATATATATATAAAATAAGAAAACGAATTATTATATTTGTTTTATTAAAATTATAATATTTATTTTTTTAGATGTATTATAAAATTGTGATATTTAAAAAAAAAATTAATAATATAAATTATTTTATTTTATTAAATATGATTTACTATTTTAATTATTATTTCATAATTTAAAATTATAATATTAATACTATATTAATCAGTTTAACTAATATTTTATTATTTAAATTATAATATTATTATTTTATTATTTAAAATTATAATATTAAATATATTTTTTAATATTCATAAAAAGACACAGTGGTAGCGAAAAAAATTGGCACGTTACGAGTATTTGTTTTTCTTTGTTTATGTTTCTGTTGGTTG
The DNA here is from genome assembly GCA_032359685.1 of Pittosporum tobira. Taxonomy (NCBI): domain Eukaryota; kingdom Viridiplantae; phylum Streptophyta; class Magnoliopsida; order Apiales; family Pittosporaceae; genus Pittosporum; species Pittosporum tobira. Next base: position 40,787 of record JAUMHB010029578.1, on the reverse strand, counting down.
GTAAGAGCAGCCATCGATAAATCTTCCTCTCTGTCTTCGCTCCGTCTTTCTTCTTCGCATCGATAAGCTGAAGGAGAAAGGCATAGATAAGCTGAAGAAGAAAGGCTCAAGCAAAGAGAGAGGGGAACGTCTCATATTAAGGCCTGTTTCTTTCTCTATATGCGTGTATACATTTCTGTATATTTTCACCTCTAATGGTTGATAATTATAGTTTGTCTGACTTAACAGAATTGAAGGAGAAGAAGATGGAAGGGCAGGTCGAAACACCATCATCTTCTTCGTTTTTCAATGGAAATGGCAGTGTTGTAAATAATTCTTCATCAAAGTTCCCATTGACTTTTGGGGAGCTAGCGGTGGCATTGGGAATCGCATTGGTATGGGTTGCAGGGCTTGTATGCGTCTATCTAACCATGCCCGCTTTGGATTATGGCTTTCTCAAGCTTCCCCAAAATCTCCAAGATCTTCTAATCCTCAGGTATTATAATCATTGTTACCAATAATGCCACTCACCGACCCACCCATTTTGGTTGTTTTAATATGCGGTCAAAATATATTCTTTGCTTCTATGCAAGTCATGTGATTGTGAAAATTGAAATGGGTGGATTTTTCTCATAACCTAAGATAATTCCTTTAAATAAAGATTCCCTTAAATTATTTCCTAAGAGAAGATAATTACATAATCAATCATCTTAATTGATAAACATGGTATATTTATCCAAAAACTACTGAGTTTTCTGTTTTATATTTCTCAATTTCACAGTTTTTTTTCCTTTTTCTCTTAATTCAAATTGAGTCTAAGTGAATTATGTAAGATGGATGACATTAATCCAAAAAAAAGTACATGAATCTTTTTACTCTTTCAATTACTTGAGAGCCATGGCTTTCAGATCTTGCAAAAAGAAAATTAAGTTGCAGGTCTAATGGTTTGGTTGAAGTTGATGTTATTTTATTTGTTGAAAGGATTGACGAAATTCCTAATTACCATATCCAGTTCCTTGTACGTATTTTGTTTATGGGCGGTTTAATGCCTGATTGGATAGTTTAGTAGTTTCTTACACATGTACTTCGTGGTGAGAAGTTGCGGTCACTAACGTCCAACTTGGATAGCTTGATACTCAATTGGGTAAAATGGTTTGTTAATTTATAGCATCGACAGATTACTGTACCAATGAGATGGAGTTACTTAGCTCAGATGGAAGGTTTTATGAAGACTGGAAAAGGACGTGTAAGTTAGAACTTGGAAGGAACTTAGATTCTTTCAGGTCACAATTAGGAAATTTTGATAAAGGTCTGGAATTTATAAAAAATAATAAAATAAAATTGACAAAGGTCTGGAATGGAGTTGCAGATATGGAGAGTTGATAATTCTGTTCGCTACTCATCCCATACTATTTAATTGTTGCAAAAGCTGATCCTTTTTTGGTTCTGAATTCACTTGATCCCTACTTAAGGGCCTACTCTATTTTTATTTTTATTTTTTTAAAGAGATAATCGTTGGTCTTTTGTGGATTTTTCTGTAGACATCACCTGGAGAGCTATACAAATGAGTACACAGTTCAGGTTCTAGTAGGATACTGCATGGTCTACATCTTCATGCAAACTTTTATGATTCCAGGCACTGTTTTCATGTCACTGCTTGCCGGGTCCCTTTTTGGAGTCTTCAAAGGTGTAGCTTTGGTCGTGTTCGCTGCTACTGCCGGTGCATCATCTAGCTACTTCCTATCCAAATTAATTGGGCGGCCCCTTGTCTTTTTTCTCTGGCCCGATAAGCTGAGTTTTTTTCAAGCTCAGGTGATTTACTTGTCCTTTTTCACTCGTATTTGCTGTGTCAGCCAAATACTTTGAATAAAATCTTCCTGCTTTATTCAGGTGGCCAAAAGGCGTAACGGGCTGCTGAACTACATGCTTTTCCTAAGATTGACCCCAACCTTGCCAAATGTATTTATAAATGTTGCTTCACCAATCGTGGATATACCTTTCCACATATTTTTTCTGGCAACTTCAGTTGGGCTCATTCCTGCTGCTTTTGTCACTGTCAGGGTATTTATCTATTTTCTATAGTCTAGACATTGATATTTGTGTGTACATATGATTGCTTGCCTAAAAGTAGTTGTTTTACTCGCGGATTTTATATTGATAAATGTGCCAGGAATTGTGATATATCCAGGAATTAACTGATACTCCATGCGTTCCACAAAAAGAGTCCAATTTGTCATTTTTTCCCTCACAAGACGACTTCACCATGTTACTGATTATATTGTAATCAATGATACTATATCTTCAAGTTTATTGTCATTTTGATATCATGCTACCATTCCACCACTACTAAATAAACCATGCATTGTATTTAAGGGTAAACATGGTACGAAAAATCCTTAATGACTGCAAAATTTACAGGAGTATAAAGGTCAATATAGTTTCAGGAGGTGATGATGGATGACCTCGAAGAGGGGTGGGGGCGAGTGGTATTTAGTTACAAGAGGGTGTTTCTGCTAGGCATATGTAAATTTTGTTACATAATGTTATTGATAAAATTAAACACCACGAGATTGTTGAGGTCTCTCTCTATGTTTTTTATATAGGAAATTGCAAATAACCTGTGTTGTATGTGAAGTGTCTAATACATCCTCCTTTCTGATGGCCTTTTTTTTTTTCCCAGGCTGGAATGGCTCTTGCAGAGTTGAAGTCAGTGGGTGACCTTTACGATTTGCAGTCAATAGCCACCTTATTTCTTATAGGAATTGTATCGGTTACCCCCACATTAATAAGCAGCAAGAGCAAATCATAGCATTCAATTGGCTGAATGTGTGTGTGTTTGTTTAGCAGAAAAAATAAAAATGTGTGTATTTGACACTGCCGAGTGTTGGAGATAATAAGGGGGTAGCGTTTATGCCTCTTGGGTTTTCTGGGTTTGAGATTGTAAATTTTTAGCAGTTTTGGATATGGTCAGAAACTGTATCATGTCTTTGTGTTGCAATGTAAAATCTCTAAATGATTAACATTGTTGTTTACATGTTAAGATTTACTTGTCAATTAGACATTTGACATTATACGCACTGTGCAGCTTGTTTTCGGAGTATGGCATATGATTTGGTCTCCTTCAAAACACCAGTCGAGCAAAATAGTATTTGGCAGTATGTAGCGTTAATCAAAGGATTATCACTGCATAAATTGAACTCGGGAAACATACTTTGTAAATCTTGGGAGTTAATCGTTGATTAATTAAAACAATTAAAACAAAAAGGCAGCCACCGGACATAGCAACTTAATTTAAAAGAAAAACCCATCTCAAGGGAAATGAAGCATCTTATTCAAAGTAAAACATTGCAACATCACCAACTTGAGTAAAGAAGGATTAAACAGTTGAATATTCTTACATTTAAGTTAAAAGCTGAAAGACTTCCCCATCACACATTAGAACACACACAAGCAAGCCATGCTCTTGTCCTAGAGTACACTGCAACATAAGCATTACCGGAACTTCCTAGTTTTCTTGTTCCGGCGGGAACTCTCTGGTGTCTGCCCCTCCATCTTTCGCTTTTTCCCAGCTCCTTTCGTAACGCTAACACCACCGCCAGCTTTCTTCAATGCATTTGCCTTTCTTGCAGCAACTGCTGGCCTCTTTTCAGTACGTTCTTTTGGCTTTTGATCTTTCTGAGTTCTAGGCTTGAACTTTACTGGTTCGGCCCTTTTTGTATGAACCTTCTTTTGTATGCCTGATTTGCTAGCCCGCAAACCCTGGTAAGACATCGTTTTCGCCTTACTGTCTGGAGTAGTTCTAGAACCTGCTACAAACTTCTTTGCAGGAGAATATTTTTGCTCAGCAGGTGATGAATTTTTCCTCTTGGCTTGCGTGGAGTTTGATTTCGAATGTGAGAGCCTCAAGTCCCGATCCCGGATCTTCAGGTTACGCTTCCTAACTACCACATTTGCAGCATCCTGTGTATCAGCCATCACAAAGTTAAGGTGCTTCTTGGGTATAGAGTGAAAACAAGGTAACATGATAAAGCTAACGCAACTGGAGCTTCAAATATAAACCTTGTTCTTTTCAATAGGTAAGTTTTGCCCAAGTAAAGATATAAACTTAAAGCAAAAAAATTGAATATTTATAGTTTGAGCATTTTCAGGGAGCCTTCTCTGCTTTCCTTTTTTTCCTAGAAGTAATTTTCAGGAAGCCTCCTTCAAGGATAAAAGGGGGTTGCACATCTAGTTACACACATTAATTCATGACTTGTCTGTAAGTAAATTAGCTCCCTGCCCAGAGCAGCTATGCTGAATGGCACCAAATGATAAGTAGATTGGATAAGACATAACGAAGTTTTTAAAACTAATCCAAACATTCCGAGTAGCGAACGTATTATACTAAAACCAACTATCATAAAACTACAACATATAAGGAAAAAAGAAGGAAAGGTATGGAGAATGCAAAACCTTCAAAGTTAAGAGACTATATGTGCATTAAAAATTTATGGGTCGTACCCTTGTTTTAAACAAAACATAGGCAATGCCCTTCCCCACACTTGTGCCAGGATCTCTGATGACACGAACTGCTTCAATGCTTGATTCCAGATTGCTAATACTTGAAAACAACTGATAAATTTCTTCATCCTGCCAAGTAGAGAGAGTTGAGTTCGATAAACACGAGAAAATAAGAATATCAGGAATCCACAAATTAGAAAATGTAATAGACAAGTAGTTCACCTTTACATCAAATGGTAGGTTCCCAACAAAAACAGTCCTCTTGCTATCATAGAGTAAACCATCCTCTCCCTTCAATTTCTTGCGTGGAGGGCACGCCCTGTCAACACGAATGTGATTCCCTTCAACCTACATTCAGAAACAAACAAATGCTTGAATATAATGGTAAACATCACATAATCTCAATTGTTGTCCACAACTTGTCAAAAGATAAAATAAAATGTATTTAGCGGAAAAGGAACATACCACAGCCATATTGTGAGACAAAGAAGCCTGAGCAGATTCCTCCGTTGTGAAAACAATATAAGCATGAACACTGCAAGCATCAAACTATTTATCATCACATGAAATGTAAGAATGAGTACTGCAATGCACTCTCAAACCCAGATTATATTATGACCATCACATCACAAGAATGACGTGGAAGGAAAAATGAGCAGAAAATCTTATGCGAGTTTCATGGTAAATCCTGTTTTAATACTGAAAGCAATAATTTCCAGCAGATGAAGCTAGCAATATTATCCATACATGCACTACAAGAAGGTCAAGAATTGTGATGCTTCTGGAGAATTCCCAATAACAAACAGCAATCCCAAAAACCAACACTTAAATCATAAATATGGGAACGAGAAGTATAAGTAAACTGCACAATGACCTTGTTGAAGGTCCAACAAAATTATCCTTAACCCAATAATAATAAAACAAATAAAACAACAATTTAAGATATGCAGTTTGATATCATACCTATCAACAGAATCATTGATTTGCTTCTTCATTATGGCACCCTTCCTTGGTGTCTTACTCTGCAATAATAAATCAAAATTTGGTAAATAAAGTTTAAATCATGGAAAACAAATACTATGAAACTATTTAGCATGAAAGATACCCACATTTATTATTGGAACAGACCGAATTCGCACAGAGTCAACCTCTCCAAATTTTCTAAATTCCCTCAACAAAGCCTTTTTCTTCACCTTCAGCGGCAAATTCCCAACAAACACAGTCCTCAAAAGCTTATCCTCATCATCAAAACTTTCCTTTTCAACAACCATATCCTCTACACTATCCATGGTTTTCCTTTTTTCTCCAACAACAGCTCCTCTCTCTCCACTTTCATCGTTTACCACCACCTCCCCGTATCGCTTAGCTTCATAATCTGCCTCAAGTTCATTCCTCTTCCTCTTATTTCTCTTTTTCTTCCCCAGAACCAGCCCATTCAATTCCATATCAAGATTAGCACCCAAGTTGGGATCTTTAATATCATTTTCCCCCAAATTACCTTTCTTGGACTCAAAATCCTCCGATTCGACACCAAAGTTCGATTCTTTCTTGGATTTCTTGATCTCTAATGGAGTCTCTGGGCCTTTACCGGCGGAAATCAATTCAACATCAGACACTTTCTTCCTCTTTCTGCCCTCACCAGAATCAGGGTTTTGAAAGTTGCCTTCTTTGTTTTCAACTGAAGCAAACCCTAGCTGATCATTGGGTTTTCTTCGGAAGGGATTATCTTCAGAAAAAATTGAATAAGATTTACCTTGTTCCTGGACATCTCCGAATAGAGATGTGAAAATGTCGCCTGTCGAGGAAGGGGCTGGGCCATTAGAGTCACCATTGTTTTTGACTCTGCAATGTTTTTTTCCCATTTTTCATGCGAACGCGGAATAGAGACTGTGAGAGTTGGCGAGTTGGACAGAGTGATTGTGTGGAGATATATTGAGAGGTAATTAGGGATTTTGGAACCCTAATTACATAGAAACCCTAGGCTACTATTTTGCCGTGTTTACGTAATAAGCCACCAAACTTTATTTCTTTACACTTTTCACACTTTTTTTGGGTGTTGGACACCATCAATCACAAATAGAGAGGCAGGCGTGTTCATGGTTTAAGCAGGTACTCCGCAATTATATGTGAGCGGCATAAATTTGATATATCTCAATAAAATTATTAATTTATTTATCAAAACAAAATATATTATAATTAAAAAAATTATTTATTATAATTTTTTTTAATAATAATAATAATAATATATACAACTTATCAAGTACGAAAAATATAGTGAATTTATTTATGATCACAAACATAAAGAGTATAATGATAAATAATATTTTTATTATTAGCATTATTTTGTGGAAATGGTTTGATTTAACTGATTACTAAATTTATTTAAAATGAAAAACAAAATTAAAATAAATTTTATTACTGTAATATGAGTATTAAAAATATGCTTGTAATAGCAATTTCAAGGTTTAAAATTAAATGGGCAGATATCGTAATTGGATTGACAAGGTGTGGTCAAAGGCCTAAATAATACTCCTATTACTTAAAAATACACAAATATCATTTACTTAAAGATTACACAAGATCCCATCCCATATGGAAATTCATATAAAATGTGAAAACAAATAGTTGTAGTTGGTTCTATATAAAAAATGTATTAATTATAATATTTTTTTCGAAGATGATAAAAAGAGAGAAGATTTATTTATCAGGCAAGAGTCAAATCTTTCCTCAATGGCCCTCTAATTCCTCAGGTGTAAGCACACCACAACCGTCCAATTTTACTAACAATTACCTATTCACTGCTCTCATAATCCTACTTATCTTTTGACTTCTTTTTCACTATCATTTAATCAAACGATTTCGTTTAATCAAGATGATGTTTGATTTCTAAACACTATCATTGTTATACTCTTTTTTTTTTTTTTTATAACATAGTATTAAATGTCTATCTTTATTTTTATGGTCATAAGTAGTAATCTAAAGTTAGTTATTCAATATACTTAATTAAAATTTTAAAAAATAAAAAAATATTAATTTTAAAAAATTTATTTCTTATAATATTTTTTAAATAATTAAAAAGATGTACTATTAGATTAAGTAATTATAAAAATTAAATTATTAAGACTTTTAATTTCAGAGGGTTGAAAATCAAAAATTACTCTTTGTTTCAGTCATTTTACCAGAGCCGTGGCCCCAACGAATCAACCGGGTCGTGCCCATTCTCCTCTTTGTCTGCGCATCCGACCCTCCACATTTACAAACCCTCTCCCCTCACCTCCATCTCTCACATGTGACCGTACAACGACCCTCTCATTTCTCTCTCTTCTATATACATACTATTATCTCTATCTCCCTCTTAAACCTAGGGTTAACAATTCCATCAATGTCACCCAATTCGACTCCCATCTAACCCTAATTAAACAATTCCTTACTCTACTTTGCCCCTTGATTTACCTTTTCCCGGCGAAATGACCAGTGCCAATGGCGAAAACGTTCTGCCGGCGCCGATGCCGAACTCGAACGCCCCGCCGCCGTTCCTGGCCAAGACCTACGACATGGTGGACGATCCTTCGACTGATAAAATAGTGTCGTGGAGTGCTACAAACAACAGCTTCGTCGTGTGGGACCCGCCGGAGTTTGCTAGGGACCTCTTGCCCAAGTACTTCAAGCACAATAATTTTTCCAGCTTCGTGCGCCAGTTGAATACTTACGTATGAAATATCTTTTCCCCATTAATTATTAGTTCAGTGAAGTTTTTTTGTTCGTCCCAGAGTAATTTATTGTTTATATAATGATTTTAATGTCCTAAGTTGTTGCAAATCTTGGGTTGTTTATGTTACTTGAGTTGTTTCTTGTGATTGATTTCACGTTGGTTGATAGTTGATACATTTTGAGTTTCTACATAACTTTGAATTGGATGTGGTGGTTGCTTGTTAGGTTTTAGAAAATTTTGTCAGAAATGTAATTTAGGTCTGAGAAACAAACTAGGCCAAACATTGATGCCTGGGCTGGTTTGGTTTTTGATTTACCTTGGTGTGACCATAGGCCAACTTGCACAGTTTTGGGTCCATTCATTATATGCTATCACCTCGTGTTGTGTTGTGTTGCTTATGGAAGGGTAGACTAAGGTCATGTATGAAACCAAGTGTGAAATACACAAGGGCTGAATCTAGTAACAGTGCATAACAACTTGAATGTCTAAGAGTTACTATAAGGCTTAATGGTTTAGGAAGTGAAACGCTGTCACTAAATGCTTGGGAACAACTTGATGAGAGAGCTGCACAGAAACAGTGGAGAACTGGAGGAAAAAGAGAAATGAGGAGTGATGAGAAGAAAATAAATTTTGTATCCAGATATACAGGAATAGTAAGAGATTTTTTTGGTTTGGGGTTGGGTGGGGTGGGGGGTGTGTTAGATGTTCGAGTCATCTATAGTATTTGTCATGATATTCGGGGCTTTAAATGACTGGAATATAGTCATAGATGGTCAGTGGCCCCCAGTACATCTAATGGTCACAAAAAACCCTATTGCTTGAAAGCAGTAGCTTATGAGTATTAAGGTACGGATCGCCATTATGAGATCCACAGCTTCCCCCTTGTTTCTTTCTCTTCTATGAATATCATGTTCTTTGTTTTGGTCTAAAAGAGAAGGCAATACAATCAGAAAGAGACGGACATAAATTCAATTTTTAGGAAGAGGGCTTCCCTTTTTCAATATCCAAGCATTTGGACATTGAGAACTTATTTGATGCTCGAGTAGGTGCAATTGAAAGAAGCAGACAATAAATCTACTAGGTAGTGAGAACTAGAAAGAACTTGCCAAATACATGTAAGCAGAGGATAATAGCACTGTGAAAACAAGTCAAACCTTGGAAGCAGAATGGTTTGAAGCATTTAGTTGTTGCGAGGGTGTTGGGGCTATAGAGTATCTATCCTACTTTATTTTGCAGTGAAGTTATGAAAAGGAACTTGTAGAACTTCTTGTGCTTAATCAATTATTCATCAGAATCCTTTGTTTCTAAGCACCTTCATTTAATTTAACAAAGGGCAGAACCCGAGCTTTTGGTGTTATGCCTATTTGCATTTCACTTGAGAATAAAATGAGAGAAATACAAAAGGAAAACATTGGAGCCCAAATTTCTTCTTGATTGTGAGCCTGTGGCACTCAAAGATTTTGTGATTGATTTCAAATTTTCATGCACTTGTCTCTATCTGTATATCAAATAAAATTCTCATAAGTCTAACTTGCCACTTCGAAGTTTAGTTAGAGAAGGGACCAAGTTCAGATACTTGTAGCTGTTTTGAAATCATGTAATTGTTCTTAATTCATATCCTTTTTTTGGTGTGTTGTCATGGACAAATGATTTTTTGGTTGGACTTTCTAAATTATGTTTTGATTGTATATTATTTAATTTTGTTTTGAGTGCTGGATGAACAGGGATTCAGGAAGGTTGATCCAGACCGTTGGGAGTTTGCGAACGAGGGATTTTTAAGAGGTCAAAGGCATTTGCTTAGGAGCATCATCCGCCGAAAACCAGCTCATGGGCAAAGTCAGCAAGCACAGCAGCAACCGCAAGGACAAAGCTCATGTGTAGAAGTGGGGACATTTGGGCTTGAGGAAGAGGTTGAGCGGCTAAAAAGAGACAAAAACGTCCTTATGCAAGAACTTGTTAGGTTGAGACAGCAGCAACAGACCACCGATAATCGGTTACAAGCGATGGTGAACCGCCTTCATGGAATGGAACAACGGCAACAACAGATGATGTCATTCTTAGCGAAAGCCGTGAATAGCCCAGGCTTTTTGGCCCAATTTGTTCAGCAGCAAAACGAGAGCAATAGACGCATAACCGAAGGCAACAAAAAACGAAGGCTTAAACCCGAAGGTAGTCCTGATAATGATTCGATTGCTGCTCCTGCCGATACGCAGATCGTCAAGTATGAGCCTTTTATGAATGCATCTCCTCGGATGAAGAGCAACAATGGTTCAGATAGTTTCCTCATTAGTAAAATTACGTCTCCATCCAGTGCATTAGACCATGCTCTACTAAGTACCTCGGGACCAACTCTTTCTGAGGTCCAACCATCTTCTGTGCAGGCATATATGCCAACAGCTTCCATGTCTGAGGTTCAGTCTTTGCCACTCGGTATAATCTCTGATGCTGTTACAACCACACAATTTCCAGATTTGCCCCCCGTTGGTCTTCCTTCAAACGACAATATTATCCCTGAGCTCTCTCATTTACAAGAAATGGTTCCAGATGGCACTGTTGGAAATAATGATGCTTTCCTCGATCCATCCCCCTTAGATGTAGATGGAAACTTGGCCTTGGACATTGACGGTTTCTCTCCTGATCCAGAGATTGACTGGGACAATAGTTTGCTTGATGAGATGCAAAAGCTATTTAGTACAGGTGACCCTACATGGGAACAGTTTCTGGCCCAGAGCCCGATAGCTACAGACAGTGAGGAGATGGAGTCTACTCCAATGGAAGATTCTACACCCATGAATGAAGTGAAGCCGTTGGAAAATGGAGGGTCAAAGGCTCAGATGCAAGAGCTTACAGAACAGATGGGGCTTCTTTCCTCAGATACCAAAAAAGTTTGATCATGTTTTAGGTAATGTACATTTGTGTGATATTATCTGAGGTAATACCAGCAATAAAAATATAGGTGGCGTCTTATACTAATTTAAACTCTTTTACTCTGTCTCTGTTTTGCGCATATGGAGGACGACATAGTTAAGTCTCGTTTCCGAGTGAAAACAGAATGTCTTAGTTCGATTTGGTATAACCTCCACCTTGTTCCATGTGTATGGACCGATCATTGATCATTCTCGAGTTGTATTGAAATTGTCTTAGGTGGTTTTCAGTTTTTCCGACTTTCTTTCCAACTTTTGGTAAATGAAGCTGTGTTTTACCTTTTTTTTTTTGGAGTTTCTTTCCCGATTCTTTCTTTTACCCTTGCTCCTTTCATTTCAAGCAAAACGTGAGAAAATAGGTGTGGAAAAAGGCTATGATATATTCTATATTTATCTCAAAATACAGTTTTTCTTCTCTCCATGCGTTTATGATTGTTTGTAAGTGTACGTTGGTATGCTTTATTTAATGTAGTTTTTTATAAATATAGTCTCATCGGCTATATATATGGAAGGCAGTAATTTTGATTTTAAAAATATTAATTTGACCAAAAACTCAAATTAAACTAGTTTTTATGATACGGAATGAGTAATAAATTTAATGGGCTGGCCTAACTAATAAATAAAAATATAATAAATAATCAAAAGTTTCATACATTTTAAAATATACATTAAATCAGCTATTTATGAAATTTTTTTCCTGTCTCATTTCTATTTTTTTGGTAAAATTAGACTTCGAATTTTAAAATGTTAAAGTATTAAACAACAAGAATCATTCATCAAACTTTGGCTCAGTTTGATAAAAAAAAACGTGTTTCAAAAAAATATTATTTTTTTTGGTAAAATAGTTTATGAGAAAATGACCTATTTTTTTATGTTTGATGGTCAAGTTGAAAACAAGGTTGAAAATATATTTTTATATTTGGTTTTTGAAATAAATTTAACAATTATGTTATTACAAATTAATATAAGTATATTTTAATTTTTTGAATAACATAAATTAAGTTCTTACAATAATTTTTTTAATTTATTTGTATGTATATAAAAACTTAAAGTATGATTTAACAATAAAAATGTTCATTCTTTATAGGAAAAATTTTAATAACATAATGGTTTTAAAAAAAATTTTAAGAATAAGAAAATTTAAAATTTAGTAAATATATGTGTATATATAATTCAATACAAAAATACTAATTATGCAATATTGTGAAAATAAAAATAAATATACTTATTTTTAAAATAAAATAAATAAAAAGATGATAAGAGTGATTAAATAAAAGTGTTACAAAGAATGACGGAAAGAAACAGCATTGATATCACTTTTTGGAAAATAACTTACGGATTTAAATCCGTAAGTCGTTTTCCTGAAATAACAAAAGGATTTTTCGTTAACTGGAAAATGATTTTCTGGTAAATTTTCTCTGACATACCAAATATTAAAAAATCTGAAAAACGTTTTCTAAAAAATAAATTCTTTGTAACAAACGGAGCCTTCATTGAAACATAAATACACGACGTTGCTCCTCAAATAAATTTTATATGAAACAACTTCGCAATGACCTATGCCTCCATATTAACAAGTACTTCTAACCTCTGGAATGATGAAATCAAATTAAGGAACTTGGATTACAAAAACTTTGTTAGTTTCATTGGTTTCCAATGTCAAATTAATTTTCTCTACAATATTAAGAAATTTACCCGAAATTTTTAAAATAAACCCTTCAACATCTTTGAAATATACATCATAAATAAGTGAAAAATACCAAATATTTCTAGCATCTTCAACCTCAAAAAGTCCCGAAGTTACAAAATCAAATACTTTGCTATCGTCGTGATATTCATAAAAAATAGGCGGACTATTAATAAGATGACTTTCTTCAATAGCATACTCTACTACTTTTTCATCTTTGCTCATCATCTCATATATTAAGTTATTTCACAAATATGATGCATAACATTCAAAATTAAAAAAAATAACATTCTAACATAAAACTCTAAAAATTCTTTAAAGTATCGACATTTATATTTACAACCATATTTTTTTTAAAGTATTTACGGTTTTCAGCTTTAATCAAATTTTAAGTTTTTGTTGAAATAGAATTTAAGTTATAAATTCAATTTTTTAAAATTTATGTTTAGTTTATCAAATATAATATTTATGTTATATTTGAGTTTCATAATATTTAAACCCTCAACAAATAACTATCGAATAGTGAGTTGAGTGTACAAAAGAACCACGTTGAAATACCAGCGGAAAAATGTCCATATTTGTGCAAATAGTATTATTTGAGGAAAGAATATTCCTTTAATAGAAACCAAGAAACTAGAACCGTGGCCGAAAAAATTTATTCTGGACACCTGAAAAATCGGTGCAAAGCAAACTAAAAATACACATGGCAGTTTAGAAGACTAGCTTGAGACCTAACTCAACTCACAGCCAGAAGCAGCAACGATACGTCACCACAAAAAGCTCACCTGCCCCTTTTACCATGGAATCCTTAGCTTCACTTTCCAAAATTCAATTCAGGTTCTTCACACACACACACATACACAAGACAGACTTGAGTTGGAGTCGATATATGTATAAATGACATTGATAAGGCAGAGAAGAGAAAAAAAGGCCTTGAATTTATCCCTACCACCTCCAAGACCACCACGTGAGTTCCGCTTCCACATTTCCTCGACATCATCATCCTCATTATCGCCATTGTCATCAACAGGGTCAAACTCTGGAGCCATTGAAAGTATCTCGGACCTCGAGAAACTGGATGTCCTTGGCCATGGCAACGGTGGCACAGTCTATAAAGTTCGACACAAGCATCCTACATCAATATACGCATTAAAAGTTCTGAGGTCTGATGAAAATGCAACGAGAATCCAACAGCAGGCAAATCACGAGGCAGAAATTCTTAAATTAGTGGATTCACATTTTGTTGTAAAGTGTCATGGAGTTTTCCGTAATGAGTTTATGGGCTCAGATACTGGCAGTGATCTCTGCTTCATCATGGAGTACATGGAAGCAGGATCACTGATAGATATATTACGTAATTGCCCTAAGTTACCTGAAAAGGTAATTTCCACCATGGCAAGGCAAGTGTTGGAAGGACTGAACTATCTGCATGGCTTACAAATAGTTCATAGAGATATTAAACCATCGAATTTATTGATTAACAGAAAAGGAGAGGTAAAAATTGCAGATTTTGGAGTAAGTCGACTCGTGTCAAGGACAATTGAAGAGTCCGAGTCATATGTTGGGACATATGCTTACATGAGTCCGGAAAGGTTTGACCCGGAGAGGTGGAATGCGAAATGTTGCACTGGGTATGCAGGAGATGTGTGGTCACTTGGAGTGGTGGTGCTGGAGTGTTTAGTGGGTCATTTTCCGTTGATTGGGCCAGGGCAAAAGCCGGATTGGGCTACGCTGATGTGTGCAATTTGCTTTGGGGAGAAGGTGGTTATGCCGGAGAATGTCTCGCCGGAGTTTCAAACTTTTGTTTGGAGATGTTTGGAGAAAAACTGGAGGTGTAGAGGGACCGTGGAAGAGCTTCTCAGCCACCCGTTTGTTATTAACCATGACAATAGTTCTATGGAGGAGCTAGTTTCTTATTCTTCGAAGGTTGAGCTAAGGTAGGGATTCAAAGCTAGTTGTTCTGGAATTCTTTTTTCCCGCTTTTTTTGGACTTTAGAAAACAATTTTTTTGAAATAATTCAAGTAATCAACCGTATTTCAAAATTAATGTAGCAACGATAGGAAACGGATATGGTCATCTGCCAAACCGAGTCTCAAACAGTGCAGTTCTGGTCCCAAAATTTTCACCGGAAGTGGTCATGCATATAGCTCACATGACCCATTTAGTAGGCCTTTGAACAATTGATAAGTTTTTAATCTCTCAAAGCCAATAATTCTACGTGTATAAAAGGGTATAAATTAAATGATATTTGCATTCTAAATTCCCCCTCTTGCACGTCGCTGTAGAACAAAATTTGATCCATTCAAAATTATAATAGAGTGCAAATAGAGAAATATGAAAGTTCAAATATCAATTCCTTAAACCATATTGTAGGTTGCTAAATTTTCATCACAAGTCCAATTTCAAGGAGTATCAGATCTGGGCAAAGCCCATCAAGTCTCTAATTAAATATACACTGCAATTATAGTAACAAATAACAACTCAATTGTTCAGCTGAGGGAAAATAAGGGAGAGAGGACACTACTTGTTCTAAAAGATATCAGACTACATCTGATTGTAGTGAAGCTCAATAGACTGAACAACCAAAATTGGTTCATAGATTATCAAGAAGCAAAAGCTCTTAGACAGCTCAAGTATGCTAAAATGTCCTAAAGCATTAACATCATTTTGGTGGGGCCAAGTTTTGCCTCGTACTTTCTTTATGCTTGTTGAAACCACCTGAAATTAGAAACCGTAGCAGTTAAATTGTTTTGTTTCAAGAAAACAAATTTACATGATAATCACCAAGTGATAAATTAAAGCTTGGGAACATTTTGCAATGTAAGGATTCTATATTCATCTTAGCAAAAGAAACACACGCGCGTGTGTCAATTTGAACAGTTTCACACTGATTGGGTTTTCATCATATATCAAGACTCACCCAAAGATTTCAGCTTATGTATTAGAAATTTAAGAGAAATTGATGGGTGTATACCTCGCTTTGATATAAGGTTAATACGAGATCGAGGTCCGTCAAACATCCAGTTATCTTCATCCAAGGATTTAACCTCCTTTACAAGTGCAGCCATCACATCAGATTTCAAAGCTGCAATCACAAAAGTAGTAAGCAGCCTTGCGTATGTTAAAAACTAAAAACTCTTGGGGGATTAGAAAACTGAAAGAGAAGAGAATATATCACTAAATTTTTAGTCATATGGCAATGGAACGAATGTATTGTTCTTCAGAAAAGCTATTTAAATATGCATCAAGTAGTTGCATACCTTTTTCAAAATTTAAGGCCTGTCCACATATTTAAATAGGAAAATAGATAACACGATATTAAATTCCTTTTTATAACCCTCCTTGAAATCTACAATCAAACACGTAAGAAGAAGAATATATCACCATCTTCAATTCTTTTAAAAGTACGCAAATAATAGGAAGTATCTTAAAACTAAAATATAAAATGATATGCTTACGCTATAATGTTATTACAACAGCCTCTTTATTATATAAAAAAGGGTAAGGCTGCCCCAAACCTTTGGGAGTCTTGTGCATTGGGTGCAACATTTTGTTTTTGGTTAAATAGGTACATCATTTTTTATTCCATACTGTTGGTTGAGGCTTGAAACAAAATGGCATGGCTTCCTTTTTGCTAAAACATCTGGAATGCAAAAGTTTATGTATACCTTTTCCATTTAAAAGCCTCTTTAGTGATCAAAGTCCTTGTATTCTTCATATTAGGGATGTACATTAAAAATTCCCGTTTAAAGTTCTGGAACATCAAATTACACCCTCAAATAAAAGATGCTCAGGAAATCAAAAAATGCAGACTACCCATAAAAAGAAACTAAAACGCGGTAAGAGTATTCTCCTCCGCAAAAAATGAGTCTTATTTGTGATTCTGTCAACCTTGCTCATTTTCTAAGTCAAGTATTGCATTGGAGCGCCTTTAAACAACCCACAGTAACTATTACTAGTACATCTTAGTTAGCTTACAATAATCACAACAATTTATTACTAAAGAAAATAAAAATAGATAAAATTTAAATTTTAAGAGTTATATATAATTTGCTAAAAAAATTATTAGGAGTCACTAATTTTAAAACGGATATAGTAGTATAGTGAAACCCCTGACATTAAAATTCCATCAAAGTAGCAAACTCATTAGTTAAAGAAGCCCAACACAAAACTCAACATACCATCAAATATTCAAATTATTTATGAAAGAAAAATGCGAAAGCAGAAATAAACAAACCCAGATGCCTATATTGGCAAAAATAAAATAAAACTAAAGCAATAAACATTAAACTAACCCTGAAGTGCCTCATCCTTGCGATCTTGAACGGAGATAAGATCGGCGGGGAAATGAAAGTCGTCAAGGGGAAGGGCAGCAGGACCGTTAGCCCCAACGATCGCCGTCGTCGAAATCGAAGACCGAGCCGGTGACGATGACAGAGACGAACTACTCATCCCTGCAATTTGAAATTTTGTTACGAATACAGGGGCCAGTACGCAGAAAAAGAAAAATGCACACCATTAAATCGGAGTTACTCTGGTCCCACAAAACTTACCCATAGGCCATATAGTAATTGCTTAGCTTGGGGTTTTTTTAACCCAGCACCATACGTTTGACAGCGTTTTTTTTTTTTGTTTTTTTGCACTGTCCGGAGATTCAGAAACCAAAGGCGACTAAATCAATATTATACGACGACGTTTTAGGTGTCGTAAACACCTCCCCTGGGCTGATCTTGTCCGTTGATTTTGTGAATAGAGTGACGTGTTTCATCCCAAAACGAACGAAAGGTTCAGTTAAAGTTTCTTCCCAAAATCTCGAGCAACAACATCCAAATCTCAGGTAAAGTTTCAATCTTTTTGGTTCCTGCTTCTAGATAGAGTTATATATCCGCATAATATTGAGGCGTATGGATGATTTATGACTTGCTGAAATTCATGTTTTTAAAATTGCAATTTGTGTATTGATAACTGGCCCTACGATTTCATAAAGAGATTCCAAATGGAATCCTGTTTGAATGCCTAACTATATTGGAGAAGCAGTATCTAATTAGCACCTATCTTCATTCTCCAGTTTTAGATATAAACCATGGAGCTTCAGCATTTCCAAGCGCAAATTAATCTGATAGTTGGTATCATTCTGTTTTTGGTTGCTGACATTGGCTTCTGCAAGCATTCTACATCTTCTGTACTTTCTAAGGTAAGACCATTTAGTTTGTTTCGTGCTGTTTAAGACGATACTCCATCCGATTGAAAAAAAAGAAGATTGTTCTCGTCTTTTCAAAAGGTCAAAACTTTAAAATCCTAAATTCAAATAAACATGAATTTATCAAATTTGAATCAATACAGTTGCACTCGTTAAAAATATTTGTTATTGTCAACCGTATAATTAATCACATCAATTTTAAATTTTAGGATGTCGCAAAATGACCCTTAAAATTGAAAATAATTTGTGGAGAATAACTATGTTGTATCTATCTTTATCTCATATGTTTTTGATAAGTCTTGCTATTTGTGGTAATAATCACTAAGCCTTAGGAATTTATGCTTTATTTTGGTTTTAATGCTCTATTATTTAAGTCGCTTTTTCTAATAACTGCCAATGTGCAGAATTTATAGTAGTATCTGTGCTCTTAGTTGGACATTTCTATTTTTATCGAGTTCTTGAACTTCTATTCCTCTGCTGCTTTATTTGATAGGTGAGTTTTGAGAGATATATTGCAGAACCATATTTTGCGAAATATGACAGCCTGGTTGATTCAGATTTTCAAGATTTTCTGGCTCATGAAATCGCACTTGGCTTGTGTGAAGATTTGCAAGACAAAGACAAAATCAATCCTGCACCAATACTGTCAATTACGCACCGACATCTGATTGGTGAAGGTTCTCATCGTCGTCTATCTACATCCATTAGATTTGATATCCATCAAGACTCCATTTCTGAGCTACCTGATCACTATTGTCAGGCCATAATTGTAGAGAAGCTGCCCTCTGGAGTCTTTGCAGATCCA
The DNA here is from genome assembly GCA_032359685.1 of Pittosporum tobira. Lineage (NCBI taxonomy): Eukaryota > Viridiplantae > Streptophyta > Magnoliopsida > Apiales > Pittosporaceae > Pittosporum > Pittosporum tobira. The sequence continues at coordinate 21,979 of JAUMHB010029578.1, read as the reverse complement.
TTTGAGCTGCAAGATCTTTTACACCGTGGTGGTAAATTACTATCATTTCGTGAAGCAACATATTGATTACTGACTATGGTTATCCTCTTTTAAGGTTTTGTGATTAAACCATGTGTTCCCCAGTGTTTTCAGAAGCATCTGTTTTTGGGGACACAAATCTAGAGCTGCCGTCAATTCAGTCAAACCGGTCTCTTGTTGAGATTCACATGGATATTGGCTCGAATGTATTATCAGGAAACAAGAACGGAGTGGAAATCACAATTGAACTTCCATTACATGCACGTTATCCGGTACGTGAATAAGCTGCTTTTGAAATTTTTTAAGAGAAATACTAAAAATAGTATCGAATTTGGAGGAAAAATCTGATCAGTATTCATATATGCATGTAATTTTATGGAAGCTTCTACCCTACTAATCTAATCATCTTACTGCTGGATGTCCGTTGAACATTTCTCTAGTTAAAGTAAGAAGTTAAACTAATTCTGAATTTATATTTTTCTCATTGCAGCCCCTTGGAGAACATAGATTTTCAAAAGTTGAATTTGGCCAGCCTGAATTATTTACACGCTGCAGTGTAGAACGTAAGTCCCATAATGGAAGCTGCATCTTCCATGCAACTGAGAATACTGCTGAATCCATAAATGATGTGTGGGAAGTACCTTGTGGAAAAAGAGAACACGCCAGAGCTGTAACTTTTTTAACTTTTGTTACTGCTATCTTATCAGCTATTCTAATTGTCATGACATCTATTTATCATTTGAATACTGATTCCAGCAATATGAAACAGTCTTAACACAGCGAAAATTTCTATGGCCTGTTGATTTTGCATTTATTTTTAAATCATTATGAACATAGAGATTTACCTCTGGTAGTTAGTGCACTTCTCGTCTTAAAGTCTTCAATGTTGCCGTATTTGTATGTTCTCTCCATATGAGAACCCAAAAATTTTATTTGGCTCGGAAGCAATGATGGACGACATAATACTCCTTAAGCTTGGTAAAGCAAATAATCTTTTTAAGGGCTTTGGGACTGCAGATTGTAGATGAAACTAAAAAAATTTGTTGAACATTGGCTTACATCGCTATCTCTATGTTGATGTCATCTTCTATTCTTTACTGGAGTTCTGAAAAAATTCTGGGGGGGGGGGGGATACCTATATGGCTATATTTATAGTTGATAAGTAAGAATGATGCATATGGGTTGACAAAATGTGAAGCTACTGGTCTAACAAATTATAAGGAATTCATATTGCGACTCGCAATGCTCTCTTTCACACCCATAAGAAGTCTAATTTGATGAAATAATGCAATGTCACGAGAGAATCAGTGTTACTACTCGGAATAAATAGCATTCTCAAATTTTAGAACTGGACGGTATAATTTTTGGGATGTCCATGCCTTGGCAATTCTCATTTATTTAGCCCAACTCACTCCTTTTGCTACCGAGACATCTCAAAATAAAGGTGTTTCTGCCAGTTCAAAATGGCAGTTTATTCATACCTGCAATTCAAGATATAACTTTGGAGCCAAAATCCTAAATTTGTAAACAATACTCCCTCAACTATAAAGAGATACTTTTGAATTTTATGAAATGAGGTTTGTGAGATTCTAAAATTTAAATTATAATATAAATTTATTTAATTTTTAAAATTTGTACCTAATAGCACTTTATTAACTTACACCTTAATTAAAAAAAGTACTTAATTTGAAGTTTAAAATTTTACAAATATACTATATTAAAATACATAGATAACTCTACTTTTGAAACGGAAGAGTATTATGGTCCAATGCATCAAGACATAACAAAACTCATCTACTTGTAGAATCCCTATGAAGTTCAAGTAAATCTTTTGCAGCAATTGAAGATTCCACGGAGAAATTAATACCAAATCAAATTTAAAATGCAAGAACATCAAAAAGGCTATAATTTTTCCATTGATTTTTTTCTTTCTCAAGAAATACAATTGCACAACTGGACCCCAACACCCAAACACCAATTTACAAAAAAGAACTCGATGCCACCCTCGAAATGGAAACAACTTTCTATAAATACCACATCATAAATATAAATTTGTCATGTACGGTGCCACCATCACATTCATCCACCAGATAAAAATAAAAACAACAAAAAACCACAGGATCGACGCAGAATCCATCTTCATTCAGATCCATCTTCAGGTTTTCATTAAGGTCGTCGATCTTCAGTTATCTTTGACAAATTAAATGGAGAATCTCCTGATTAGGCTGCAAGTACTACAATGACAATGAGAAGCACGATCCCAAAAATCACCAAGAGCAAGCATGTCTGCATTGATTAGAAAAAAAAAATACATTAAAATGTTAATATTTGCTAATAAAATACTCAGACAGACAGAGAGAGAAAAGTTTTTTATGAATGGCAATACAATATGGACAAGTACCGGGGTTATGAGTACCAGAATAGGATTTTGTCCAATACAAGTCATAACCTTAAGTTTTTCTCAACATTTTGTTTCCCAATATCAAATTCTACTCTTAAAATTGAAAATTATACAGCATATGTTAAATTTTTTTGTGACGCAATAGGGGGAATTTAACACTGGTCAGAGAATTCTCATTTGGCAGCACTAATCAAGCAATATGTTACTAACATGACAATGGAGCCAACCACAACAATTTTCCTCGTCACAGTTTTTAGTCTTTACAGTTTAACATGATGACCTTTATTGTACCAGTGGATCTTAAATATAATGTGCCCAATGTATAACATTTTACTGAACAGAGATGGTCCAAGTACCAGAGATGAGTTTGATCTTTGGGTCTTTGCCGCTTTGACTAGTTGGGATTTTCCCTGTGCAGTCGCTGCATGAGCATTCTCAACATGGGAGCCAATATCATCTGGAAAAGGAAAAAAAAAATCTTGGTATTCAATATCATGAATAAAAAATTTTAAAAAAGTCGGAAGAAACAAATAAATAAAATGAACGATGCTGTTCAAAGAGAGCACATCTCACCAATCATAGCTCCTTGCTCGTGAACTAGAACAGCTAGATCCTTGAAAATCTCATTTACTTCTCCAATCTGGTTCTGGATTTCTTGTATCCCCTGCTCTCTTTCGTCAATTATAGCCTCGTTGAAGGCAATCTCATTATCCAACAGTAAAACTTCCTGCCTGTAGGACGGACAATTATTCAGAATCTAATGGCCAGAAGACAGAAAATATAGATTAAAGTAGATAAGAGTTTCGAACGTCAGTTTGGTCGAGCATGTCATTTTTAATTGTTGCACATTGGCAAGTATTAACGCTTAGCCCACCTCTACATTTTAGATAGCACTGTCACCATTTCATTACCACGGCTCCCTCTTTTAATCTAATGAAACACTACCACCTCCATCTTTAATTGTAGTTCTGTGCTTTTTTTTTTTTTGGACAAGTAAAACCTAATTGTTGTTCATTTTGACATGACACTGGTTTAAATAAGCTCAACTCAAATCAAACAAAGTTAACAGTGTCAATGTCAGTCATTCCCTTATCAGTGAGAGATTATCATTCCGAAAATAAGCAAAGCAGAAGCTCTACTGCTATTGATTAATTGAATATCAGGGATTAGAGTATGTGAATATAATGTTGAGACATCTGAAGGACTCTGATCACCATAGGGGGTACAACTTGTTCACTACATAAGCTGCACTTTCATTTATAAGCCTTCACAAATTGGTCATATACTCGTATAAGATTCGACATAAGTGGGAAGTGTCCCTCCCCTGCAACCTTGTTTTTGGGGTAACATGAAAAAGTATCTAATAAGCTTCAAAATTCATAACCTTCAGCAGTGTCAGCATTTTATATATACAGGCATAAGGAGGCCATTTTCACGAATCTCATGTTACACTAATAATACGTCCAAAAAAATGATAGAAATATTACAAAGATAAGGAATTGATGAAGCCTTACTTCTTTCTGTCAACATCTAGAGAGGTTAACTGAAAAAATATTGGTGTGCATATATATACAAAGTACAACACAAAATTGGGAATAGAATTTACCTTCTAGATTCCACAAGAAGAGCTCGCTGTTCTGGATTCTTATCTGAATGCACATCTATCTCAATTTCTGTGTAGCTGTTTACAGAATGCAGTCAAAGCAAAAGATAGATTAGGACTTGGGACAATCTTATAATTTCGTGTAGCAAAGATCATAACGACTATCCTGCTTGTAAGTCACAGAAATTGGAACCTAAAACCAAACATGCATCCCTAATAGGTTGTTGTGTAATGAATACCTAGAAGGAAGAACTGCTTGGGGAACAAAAGGAGTATATGCTGTCTCCCTCTCAGCAGAAAGCCGCTGCGCTTTCTGAAACTCTTTCAAAACAGCTTGGAAATCTTTTGCAAGTTTGGCATCCGTAATCTTCTTGCTTGCCTGCAATAAAAGATGGACACCGAAGATCATGACACCATACATAAGCTTTTAGAATGGTCAAACAATTTTAAGGGGGGAAAGAGAAGAGGAAGGACAAAGTGTAGAAGGGCGTTCACTGTCCTACAAGTGATATAATTCAAAATTGGAGAACTTTGATGGCGACCGCTTCGGGGTTAAATTGAAGCGGTCAAATTTGGTGAGAGGATTGGAAATGACTACGAAATGAAGAAAGCAGGGAAAAGAGGGAAAGAACTTCAATTAATATACACTAAAAAAATTCTATTAATTATGTGCGGAGTGACAAGAGAAAGCCAACTTACACTGACTTGTGCATGATGATCTGTTTCACTAGCTTGCTTAAGTTTAGCTGAAGTATCCTTTACCAACTGCCCAATATGTAGCCTTGTCTTGTGCCTGCCAAATTAGCAAATTCAATGACCACCAAGCTATCTTGTAATTAGAATCTCACTGCAAATGTTAAAATGGTAAACACTCTAATGGTAATGACCCCTAGCGTTAATTATATTTCTTTTTGACCTAGTAATTATGAAGCTTATATATGCATATTTACTTCTTCCTGTTTCTATTTGTATGTAAGTACTAAACTCAACAGCGCATTTTATCCCAAACTAGTATGGGTACGCGGCAAAGAAATGAGGAATCCAAGATAGCCAAGAAGGGAAGGACGGGGGGAGAGCTAAAAAGACCTTGGTCATTTCCAAAAAGAAAAGAAAACTTTAAAATTTCCAAGAAAATAAATGATGATTTTGAAAAGGTGAATGTTAATTTCTACTTTCTAGTACAAGCATAAGAAATATACGAAAGTGCGTTACAAATACAGTGCAATGGCCTTAACTGGGAGAAGAAAATGCCAGGGCTGCAGATGACTTTTGAATAACTAACTGACAACTCTTAATTCATATAAAACATGCAGCAACTAGCTAGCCACCAATTTTCATAAAAATGTACTATTTAATTGTTTCTCTTAATAGGTAGGTTTGGCTGCAAGTATGTGATAGACTTATAGATCATTTTGTTCATGTTAAAGAGAATAGTCAACCCCGGCACATACCACCTTCATTCCTATACAGTTTCTTCCATACCAAGGCACGATAATTCAGCATTCAAAAACATACTTTTTTATAATGATAGACAATCTATTTTCTCTAAAGCGCCAAGATCAGTTAGAGAGCTACTCTTAATCCATCTCCTGAGTACCAATTTGTAAAAGCATTTGACGGGCTCATTCATTAAGCTAAAAATAAGACCTCAAGACTCAAACAATCATGGCATTTGATAGGTTCCTTCATTAAGCTCAAAATAAGACCTAGAGACACAAATAATCATGCACAGTTGCACACAATCCTTCAAACCAGCTCCCTATAATTAAATATTCTACACTGTCTCCATTACTCTGTTTATCTAATTTGCAATCTATATTAACCACTTAACATGGTAGGTGCATAAAGTTACAAAGAAGAAAATCAAGCTATAACTATTACGGAGTATATCAAATAAAAATCAAGCTATAATTTTAATACCAAATGCTCTAAAATTAATCCACTAACAAGCTGCAATTCACATGTACTACTCAAGCCACCATTTATAACCAGTTATTCAGATCCAATTATATACAAAAACATCAATAAAACCATATCTTCTAAAAAAAAGATTAGCAAAAGGAACAAAAGCACATCTAAATAAAACACAAATTCAGATAGCTTACAGCTTCTCGCGAAGCTCAGGTGTGTCCTTTGGGGTTCCAAGGGTATTGACAAGCCTATGGAAGGTAGAAACCGCAGTATTGATCTGGAAAATACCCGAAGCCACGGCTTGGGTAGGATCTTGCTTTCCGTTCGCGATGCCCCGTCTCAAACCCGTCGACCGACCCGCTTCAAGATCTTGGAAGCTCATAATTTCTCAGCCCTAATCACAATTCCCGAAGACGATTAGGGAATTGAGGATAGGGGAAAGGAAATTGCAGCGGCGATGGGAGAGAGACAGGAGGAGGGTTTGGTTAGGGCAGGAAGGTGCGAAAAAGAAGGCGACAATTGAGGATGATGATTGATGGACAAGAGAGAGAAAGAGAGATGGCTTCAGAGAGAGAAAATGAAAAGGACGAGAATGATTTTGATACTACTATTTCGTTTCGGTAATGTGGTGGGCAAAGGAGTCCATATACTCTCCGTTATTTGCTGCCGGCTCGTCTATCGAGCTGGCATAAGGAAGCGACACGTGGCACTTGACCGTAATTTTTACCTTTTTTGGGTGGTGGTAATACTGGACGGTAGTTAACCAAGTAGTAGGAAATCCGTGTGCTTTACTGCTTCTTTGAACGTGGCCAACTCAGCTAATTTACTCCAAGTTTTTTAATAGTCGCAAATAAATAATAAAAAGAAAGGCAAATATCATCTTTTTATTTAAAATATGTCTTTTTTTTTTAATTTAGTTGAAAAATGGATAAGAGTTTTATTATTTGTTTGACTATAAAATATTTACATTGCCTTTGACACAGAGAAGGAAAATAAAATATATTATTTCATCTGTTATCACTTTTAAGTGAAAGAAATAACAAATAATAAAAAGATAACCATTTTTTAAACAATTTTCTCCCTCACTTGTTGGAGTTTTGGACGATGTGGTTAATCTCGGTCATCGTGTTGCATCAAAAAATTTATAGTCCCAAAAGACTTATATAAGTTTTTTTTATATTTGACTTAAATATTTTAAAAATTTTATGGAGTCATTAAATATAATATTTTTACCATTAAAATGTCAAAATTCATATTTAATCAATTTATTCAGCGATGCATATTAAAAAGGGTTTTCTTAATAAATTTTATTTATCTGCAACTAATTTATTTCAAATACAATTTATATCTATGCTGTAAAACGGTATGAGGAGTTCTTCGCTTTTATTGATGTCCTTATAGTAAAAGTTAAAAGTAACAATATAAAAATAAATTTAAATCACTCAAATAATTAGTAACTATCTTAAATCCTTACAACTTTGTTATTTAAAAAAAAAAAATTACACATACATAATATATGCCAAAAAAATTAATACTAATAAAATAATTCACGAATATAATTTGTTTTATTTAAATGCAATGGATCAAATACAGTCTAATTTTATTTTATTTTAATGGGTGGTGACAATTGTTTTATTATGTTTACAAAAATTTTAATTTAACATCAACTAAAGTTTAAATCATAAAAGGACATCATAATTATATAATATTAATAATTGATCAAAAATCTTACTTTACAGTGGAATAAGACTATGTACCGTTAAGTCCATAATAATAAATAAAACAATTTCAATAAAGTTCAAACATGAGACAGTCTTACGTGTACAAAATTTGAGGTCCTTAATCTTACCTGTTAGACTAATACTCTCTCTATTCATAAATAACTTTATTTTTAGAGGTACGCACATGAATTAAAAAAAAATTAATTATCATTTATGTATAATACTTGAAAAAATAAATAAATAATACTTATTAAAAAGATGAAAAATAATCAATTTAAAAAATTATGCTTTAATTTTTATCTTAAAATATAAAAATAATAATTAAATTAAAATATTTATTATTTTTTAAAAAATAATTATTATTTAAGAATATAGGGAGAACATTGGCGGTCCAGCTTGTTCAGAGCAATAAGTTGGTCCAAAGTCATTACGCGGTTACGACTAACGTTTGTGACC
>JAUMHB010029556.1:0-14592 GCA_032359685.1 Pittosporum tobira | reverse complement strand
TATATATATATATATATATATATGCACACACACACACACACACACGCACACGCAAAATCACACCGTTGCTCTTGAATATTTAGAGTAATGGAGCAGTGATTTCAGTTCGGTCAACCAAAATTTATTGTTTGTGGTTCGGTTTTGTAAATCCAGGAGCGCAGATGTATTTGTCTCTATGAACACTGGCAAAGAAATGTTGACGTAGTTCTTTTATTTCAAAATAATAGTGTTTTTAGAACATGAAATTTATTCAAAATAATTGTCGTTGATAATTTCTTAGAAGAAAATAGTAATTATTTTTTTATATTATTTCTAATCTCTCATCTTTTTAAGAATGTTTAAATTATTAAAATTATTTATGTTTTTTCTTTTTCTTTATTCACCACATTCAATAAAATGATAAAAAGAAAATTATACAATAATATTTATTGTTGAACCTTAATCTATGTGCACTTAGATAAAACGACTTATTAATTTGAAATAGAAGAAGTATGTGCATTGCGCAGCACCTCATTCATAAAGATTGTAACTTCTGAATTAGTAAAGTTCTGTTTCAATACGTCATCAATATTTGGAAAAGTCCGAAAAGGAATTAATGATGTGACTGATATAAGATTTAATTGCTTAAGCGGTTATGTTTGGGTTTATTAATACAAACAATTAGTTAGATTGGAGTTGGGAATAACTGGGAATTATAATTTTATAAACTTAAATTTGATTAACAAAAAGATTAGCATTTAATGGTAAAATCTCAGAACTTAAAGAGGAAACTAATATTTCCACTACTATATTTAAAAATAAAATGACAAGCTTGTACTTATTGTTTTAAAGATGGGATCGGTTGGTGAAATTATCAAAGAATTCTTTGATGAAAATATTAATTCCAACTTAAAAACATGTTTGTGAATAAAGATGATAATCGCAATAAAGTTTGAAGGCGACAATGTAACATATACTCAATATCTAGTGCCATAAATGAATTCAGCTCTTAAATATAGTTTTCATTCAATTTCTAGACTGTACGTTCCACCTACCCTCACATCTTTAGGGTAGGGTGAATTATGGATCAAAGTTATGTCCGATATTTAATGGAGAATATGGTTATTTAGTTAATATGGTTATTTAGTTATTCGTTGAAGAAATTTCCAACATATTACTAATTTGATTTCATTTGTCGGTTAAAATTTTTATTTTATTTTTTTATCAAATTACGGTTAAATTCTGTCTTTTTATTCATGTAAATAATAATAAAATTAAGAAATAAATAATAAAATAAGTCGTGCTATATATTCATAATGGTAACATTATAACTCACACATTTGTAATCTGAACAAATCACTTGAAATTCTATTAAATATGCAAGAGAGAATTGTAATGTTGTAATTGGCAATACATATCATGATTTCCTAGCAGGATTTAAAGATTAACCTCTATAAGTACACCATTATTTATATTTTTGGCATATATTAGTTCTATATTGCATGCTTTGAATTTCATTTTGTGACTTCGCATCACATGCTACAATACTTGTTTTATAAAGCATCCTCAAAAGAATTTTTCCCTAGCACGTGTCTAATTATTATCTATTGTCAAGAAATGGCCGGCATCGCTAGTCTTGGCGAGGAAGTGAGATTTTCATCACAAACTTGAATCATCTAATTATTTTTTAGACTATTATTAGGAAAATATCACGCGCTTTGTGCATGTTACTCATAATAATTTTTTTAATTTAAATTTTTAAAAATATTTTTAATAAAAAAAATATATAAAAATATTCTAATAATTTATGACCAATGTTTTATATAATTTTATTAAGTTATAGAGAGTCCTAAATACATATTTTTAAATTTAGTTTTAATAAGTGGAAAATTAAATAAATAAAAAAATACTAATTTTGTGGGAATAAAATAAATTAGGAAGCAAAAGAGTCAAAAGAAAAAGGTACTAATTAGGACAAAAAATAGATTAAAAAAAAACCTTTTAAGTCTATTATGATTTTTAGTATCAATGCTATTAATTAAATTTAAATAAATCTATATTCATGATCCAAAGTTGATATTTATTATAAATTATATCTAGTCACATTCATATCTCAATAGAAAAATAAGAAATAAATGACTTTGTCTAAATTAATATCTAATATGAACATATTATTATTATTGTATTTATAATATTTTTTTAGCAAGTATAAGTAATAGTACGATATAATATAAATTATTACTCTTATGTGTATACTATAATCCACCAAAAAAATGTGTAAAGTATAGTAATACTTTTCATATTTTAAAATTGAAAACACAAGTGTTTTAACTAAGTAAATCTCTGAAATCGTAAAATTTAACAATAATATTTGTTAAAGAATGTTGAGAAAAAAAAGACACTAAAAGATAAATGAGCTATAAATCGCGTCTGCATATACTTATTTCAAATTATAAATTTAAATTTGAAGTAAACTTATTTTTTTTAGTTGATGTCAAAGTCAATATTGTAAACTACATATAAAATATCATTACGTTAAAATTTTGCAAATTTTTTAAACATATATTATAATTTAAATTTTAAAATTTTAATTAAATTTCTTTAAATTAATTTTTTTTAATAAATAAATTTTAAAAAAAGCAAAAGAAAAAAAGGGACACGTGGCAGCCAGGGAGAAAAATTGATATTTATTATAAATTATATCCAATCACATTCATATTTCAATAGGAAATTAATAAATAAATAAATTTATTTAAATTTATATATAGTAGGAACAAATTATTATTATACTTATAATAAATTTTTTGATTTAAATTTTTTAAAATATTTTTTAATAAAAATATATAAATAAATATTCTAATAATTTATAACCAATGTTTTATGTAATATTATTAAGTTACATAAAGTTCTAAATACCTATTTTAAAATTTAGTTTTAGTAAAACTTTAAAAAAGAGACTAATTTTGGGGAATAAAATAAATTGGGAAGAAAAACACTAAAAAGAAAATTTATTATTGTTATTTGGTGTAGAGTGACATAGTTTTTATGAAACACTTAAAAAAATACAGACACATATAATTTAAAAATATTTTTATTTTGAAACAGTGTAAATATAAGTAATACGATAGAATATAATATGAATTATTACTCTTAGGTGTATACTATAATTCACAAAAAAAAAACGTATAGTAATATTTTCCTTATTTTAAAGTTAAAAATACATATATATTTTAAGTAAGTAAATTTATGAAATCATAAAATTTAACAATAATAATTGTTGAAGAATTTTAAGAAAAAAATACACTAAAAGATAAATGAGTTATTAATCGCGTGTACATACACTTATTCTAAATTATAAATTCAAATTTAAGGTAAATTTATTTTATTTTAGTTGATGTTAAAGTCAACTATATATAAAATACCATTGCGTAAAAAAATTTAAAATTTTACAAATTTATATTATAATTTTAAAATTTAAAATTTTAATTAAATTTTTTGAAATTAAAAATATATATATATATATATATATATATATATGTGTGTGTGTGTGTGTGTGTGTGTGTGACGTCTAGAGGACCGCGTCCTAACACTCATTTTCTCTTTTAGAGAAAGAAGTTACAGAAATGAGGTTATAGAAATATAGTATACAGTATGACAATTATGAATCAGCTGAAAGTTATCCCAAGCAAGTTTAACCAACTTGCGTTCGTGTGCATCGAGCGAGATCAGACTTGTGTAAAAAGTAGATGATTCAAATTTTGAAAATCAAAAGGAGAAATTATAATCTTTTCAAGTTATGGGGCAAAAATCAGAGAAACATGAATTTTAGGGGGTCAGTTTTGCAGTTTGCCCTCTATTTTAAAAGATTGAATACTGGTTAACCAGAATAACATAACATGCCTTCATCCTCATACTGAACATACCACACGCAAATGCATTGCAGAAGAGAGGAAGACAATTTCACACCAAAAACATCAATTTAAGAGAATGCAAAAATACAAAGTAATTCTTAAAATTTCTGACAAATTTAGGTTATATACTTAGTACTAGAATTCAGTATATTTGTAGTCAAGCATCCCAAGCACTGGTTGATCCAGCACCACCGTATCCTCCTCCACCGTATCTGCTATTATATCCGCCATTAGAGTTTCCTCCATAGTAATTCACACCACCCCCACCCCTATTATAATTATAATTATAATTATAAGAGGCGTCTTTTCTGAAGTCACGGCTACCAAAACGTCCTCCTCCAGCTCGCCTGTTCTTACCCCCACTGTAAGAAGCCCTACTTGCATAATGAGTAAGCCAAGCAGGTACTTCTTGATTAGCTTCCTGCATCAGATCAGCTAGTGATTTTGCTATTGACATATTGCTCTCGTTAAAAAAAGCTGTGGCCAATCCCGTCTTGCCAGCTCGCCCTGTCCTTCCGATCCGGTGTACGTAATCGTCAATGTCATTGGGGATGTCAAAATTGACCACATGCGAAACATGAGGAATGTCCAGACCCCGTGCTGCCACATCAGTTGCAACTAGGATTGGGGTATTTCCACTCTTGAATGATCTCAATGCATATTCTCTCTCCTGCAAAAAATCCATACCAGTCTAGCTAAGTACTCCCATGGTTAATGAATGATTAAAAGTGATTAAAGTGTAAAAGAGAACTGAAACTCCTAATAGTGTATAGTAGAGCAGATATAATGGCAAGTACACAGAAAAATTTCGCAGTCAGTTGTCTATACCAACCAGATCTGTCCAGAACTTCTTAGATCTAAAAAATGTGAATTTGGAGATCAAGATAATTCAGTAGAAGTTTGACAAACTAAAATATTAATAGTTCCTAAAATATTTAGAATGCATATAACGACTGCGGGAATAACTTTTCTTTCTTTTTTTGGTGAGAAGCAATAACTTTTCTACAAAGCGCAAGCAAGCACCTAACAAACACCACTCTAAAGCTACTAACAAGCACATTTATTGGTAGATTATAAAGTTGGGATCGAAACTAGCATATAAAGACATCAAGCTCTCTAACCCAAAACCAATTGGCGACGGGAAGAGTTGGCCCTAGTTATTATATATACTCAATATTAGTTTGTAAGGTATTCGATATGGGACAAATCCCTTAACATGTGTGAATGAGACCCATTAACCAACATCATACACGAACATGAAAGAGTTCAAAAATTGTATACTAGAATCCTTCCCCAAAGCTGTCAAATTGGAACTCGCAAGCCAGACAAGGAGACATACACACTTGAGACTTGATGCACAAATGATTTAACAAAACATATAAAGATGGCTGTGCATCAGCACAATAAGGACGAATACCATCAACCATTATGCTGAAGGATAAGAAAGCAAACTATTAAACTTTTACAACTGAATATGAATAATTCCAAAATACTTATGGATCACCTGCTGTGTTCTATCACCATGAATTGCAGTTGCAGGAAACCCATTAATGCATAACCAATGTTCCAGCGAATCTGCTCCCTTCTTTGTCTCCACAAATACTAAAGTCAGTGCTTGCTGCAAAATTCAACAATAGCCAACTCAAACTACTGGCAGAAACGGAAAACTTATCAAATACAGAAGGCAGTAACAGATCCTAAGCTAGCTAACTAATCGTAGGCCTAAATAGTCATTAGTCATTGGCACATCTGGCACATCTCTTCAAAAGACTGCACTAAGTACCACTTAATACACTAATCAAGTACCAGTTAATTGGTATTAATCAATGAGATATATACGATGAACACATGTATCCATATTGAATAATACATCAAGAATATATGTACCTTGCCATGAGTTCCATTAGCTTTCTGTGCATGAAGAAGGTCCATAAGGTGGCTTCTCTTGTCAGTCTCTTGAACAAATTCAACTCTTTGAACAATCAAATCAGTACTTGAACCAACCCGTCCAACAGTCAAAAATATGTAGTTCGAAAGAAAATCAGATGCCATTCTCTGGATATGAGCAAAAATTGCAAAAGAATCATGAGATTGATACATTTCGAAAGAATCCTTTTAACCTTTGCACATCAGAGCCTCACTAACAAAAAACAACAATGTGCAAAATACAAATAGCAGCATTAGCACTGAGGATAAAATGGCCAGCAAACCATAAATCTAAACATTTATCACAGTCCCACTCTAAAGAAGATCTAGCTTGATCAATCACAATAGTCTCTTTTCTAAAGACTAAAGTGGCTTAAATGTTTTGATAAAAACTATAGCACCCACATGGCCACATAATAGTGTTATGATCATAAAATCCAAGCAGAGGACACAGGTTGAATAACAATATTGATGATGATCCTCTACAAAATAAATTGCATGGAAGATATCTTCAGGAGATAGAGAAGGAAAGACAAATAATTCAAGCATGGAAGAATTTAGAGATCAGCAGACCTGGATCTCTTTTGGGAAAGTGGCGCTAAACAGCATTGTTTGTCTTTCACCTCTTGGAGGCATGTCCATTTGTTCCACTATCTTTCTAATCTGAGGTTCGAATCCCATATCCAGCATGCGGTCTGCCTCATCAAGAGCTAAATATCTAATCATCTGCAATGAAACTTTTCCCCTCTCAAGAAAATCGACTAATCTCCCTGGGGTTGCCACAAGAATATCAACTCCTCTTTCAATTTCTCTTAACTGCACCACATCATAAGAAAAGGATATTCAGAGATTGATTTGGTGATGGTAAATTCGGCTGTTCAAATGGACAAAATTGTTTAAAATTAACTCAAAATAACCAAACTGCCGCAACTGCAACAACAAAGATAAGTCTATATGGAACTTGATCAGAGAGTAATAGAAACATAAATAACATGATTATCAGGTTATTGATATAGTATGTTAAAACTAAGTTTACACCAGAAATCAAGTAAGTATGAACCTCAATTAAGATATTCATAATTACCAGTTATCTACATCAAGAACAACAATGAACAATGTTTAGATCCCGGTATAATGTGACAGAAAAAGCTCTTTCTTTCAATATAGACTATACAGTAAGTAACACCACTGCAGAAAATTAACAGGTTTAGCTTACTACAACACCTCCGTAACCCCACTTGCACATTGACCACCCAAAACTCGGGTTTTTGTCTATCTTTAGAGATAATATGGCTTAATCTTAATTGCACGTATCTCCTAGTTCCTACAAAATCTAAAGACATTTGGTTCTTTCTATATCTATTAGAATTCACATTTTATATTTCAAATAGATACCTCAGGATAAAAGCAGCTCGCTATAAACAAGTAAAACATTATAACTAATAGATTGTCTTAAAGGGTAAAACAAGTTAAAAAGCACAAAGCAACAACCATACTAGATCACACATTCAGCATGTATAAAGTGTTTGATCATATTACTACATTTACAAGTTGATCTTCTACGTCAAAGAAGTACGAAAACAAAAAAATCAATATGAAAAATGAGAGAAGTTACTGGAAGTTATTTTCGGTTTTCATTTGAAGGATACATTTGTCATTTACTGTGACAGAGCTTCAAGAGTTCCTCTCACTTTATCTAATAGATAAACTATATGAAATAACATAAATGTCACCGAACTCAAGTAGTACAATTGGGTCTAGATTTTATATCGCTTCACTAATCCAACCTATCCGTATGAAGACAATATCATGCAACGCTACTCGACTTGATGTATAGTCCAGTGCATTCACTACATTAGAAACACAGCTCGTGTTGTTCTGCCCTTAAATACCTTTGGCAGATACACGGGAAGGGCAGATTTTTTTTAGTTGAACAATGGTTTTTCATGTTAGGAGACACTCCGCTCCAATTTAAGTGAAGACTGAAGACAATTTCTAAAAAACAAAGGCGTACACGTCTTAAGCTGTACCCGTCCTTGCATACAAATTTAAATTACCTGTTGATTGAATGGTGCTCCACCATAAACAACCACCACCTTGACACCCGTTTGATAAGAAAACTTTTTGGCTTCCTCATTTATCTGCATGTCAAAATGCAACATAGAGATCAATTATTTTTATGAGCATAAATTAGCAAGTTCATAGATGTAGACTTTTTTTTTTCTTTTTGGAAAGTTAACATGGTAAAAGATGCATACCTACTAGCGACGAAGTTTATAACACAAACTAACCTGACAAGAGAGCTCCCTTGTAGGGGAGATAATGAGAGCAAGTGGAAATACAGTCCTAGTTCCTCGGGGTCTCTGTGCAATTTGCCCCCTCATAATCCCACTAATTATTGGGAAGCAAAAAGCTGCCGTCTTGCCGGACCCAGTTTGAGCACAAGCCATCAAATCCCGTCCTGCTAGGGAAATGGGGATTGTGTATCGCTGAACAGGAGTAGGCTTGACATATTTGCATCTTCGAATATTCAAATTTAGAGCCTCCCCCAAGTCTATCTCCGCAAAAGTATTAACGGGAGGTGGCACATTATCCCCACTGGTCTCAACTGGAATATCCTCATAAGCATCAAAATTGATACCACTATTTTCCTGCTCGGTGAATGCCTCCACCGCATCAAGAACATCATCATTACCGAAAGGATTTACCTCCCGCTCTCTCCCACCCCAACCACCACCTCTGTTGCCCCCCCAACCACCGGCACCCCTGCCACCCCTGCCACCAGTGTTATATCCTTGGCGGCCATAATCAGACCTGGGCCCGGCCCAATTTGAGCCACTTGTTGCTCCAGGGTAGCCTGGCCTATCATTACCAGAAGGTGGAGCATTATGAGACGGAGCTGCCGGACCGGCAGCAGCTGGCCTGTTACGAAGATGTGGCGGAACATAAGCAGGCTTGGTGGGAGCTGAAGCCCCACTAGTTATATTATTATCAGAGGAACCAGAAGCCGCATTCTCAGCAGCAACAGAATCTGCCCATGAACTTCTCATTCTTAATATACTATCAATCCACCTTAACAACTAAACCTGAATTCCTGATGTACAATCACAAAGTCCAAGAGAACAACAAATTCGTCAATAGTTCAGATATCAAAACCCGATCAACCAAATAAATAAAGGTAAAAACAACATTAACAGAAATCGAAGCAATTACACAAATCTTATAGCAAAAACAACACAAATGGATTATATAATACAATAATACCCGCTTACAGGGTATCAACTACATATATATACACGTATATCTAGAGAGAGAAGACATGACAAACCTCTAATCTAGAATCAGCAATGAGATCAAGCTTCGAAGCGCCAGACGATTTCAATGAGATTTACAAAGAGAAGGCAAAAGCTGAGAAGCAGAAGAGATTTGAGAAGAAACCCTAACTAGTTTTCTTCTTTTTGTGGAGAGAATATTACTTTATAAAATTCGACACCGAAGCGAAAATATCGGATTTGGATGCTTAGATTAGATTTTTCTATTTTTATTTGGACTCTATGTGAGCAATTGTCTTTCTGTACTGTCTTTCAACTTTCGGATCCCTGACAATTTATTTTTATTTTTATTTTTTAAATTAAAAATAGATCCCTAGTAATATTCCAACTGCTTTTTACCAAAAATTAAAAATGAGAAAATAGTTATATTTTAATATAATATTTTTAAAAATATAAACTATATTTTTTTCATTTTTATGGGTAAACAGCGTTTATTTTACGAGGGAAATCTAAAAATTTTATGGGTAACGAAAATTTGTCCGTAAGAGTGAAGTAAATAGCATATATTTTACTTATGTATTAACTTTTAAGTATTTGGTGTATAATTTTTTTAATCAAGTTTGTGTCTCATAATGTCTCTTTCATAAGACGTGATCTGGATGCTGGTTATGTTAAAATATTGTTCTAACAAAGTCTAAATAATTCTCAATTTATTAATTTAAGACACATTTAATTCATTCATCATATACTTTATTTGTCATGTTAGTTGTTTTACAATCAATGTATGATTGGAATATATATCCATACCAAAATCAAATCTCGGACAGTATTAAGATTTTAGAAGTGATTTTTACTATTTTTACGGTGTTATATTTAATTCCACACAACACTTAATTTCACATTTTACACATATTTTAATATTATTTTATAACAACTACAGTCAAAATAAGTTTCAATTCAATGTTAATCTTTTATATATTCAGCTAAAAATCATGATTGAATTATAATTTTCTTAATAACAAACTTAAACATGATTAAAAAAAAAGTCAATCTTTTTTCACATCTGACGTCGGGCTAGGTTATTAGACTTGTGATGGTCATTTTTCCACTAATAGCTTGGAAAAATCTAAAGAGGAGTTAAGTGGCTTTACCTAACACGAAAAAGAAAATTACCACAGAATTTTACCTAGCCATGCCACCATTGGCAGGCAGGAGAAGGGGAAATAAAATACGCAAGATTGGGATAGGTTCGAATGATGGTATCAATGTTTTTTTTTTTTTTTTTTAATTTATTTATTTAAAAAAAATTACCATTTAAATTTGATTATAATTACGTCTTTTTATTATATATGTAGTAGATTTCATCTGAATCGAAGGATGTGTCGTTTCTTTATTAAAGAGTGAGTACTTGTGATAAATAAGAAAACTTACAAAAATAAGAACCTTCCTAAGACAAATAGAAACGTGCAACTATTCACGACACTCGATTTTAAATAGCAACTGTTTTATTTTTTTAACGTAATTAGAAAAATAATTTTAAGAAAGAAATAGAGAAAAATAAAAGATGGGGGCAAACATGACCGGAAACGCAAGCACATAGCGCAAATTTGTTGTCTTAATTCAATTCAACGATTTTATTGCATATAAAATTTATATTTATTTTTTTACAGTTAATAAACATAAATATAATACAACCGTTAAATTGAATTTGAGACAACAAATAACACAGCAAGTGAGACAACAAATTTAGACTCCTCCAAGGATAAACCCCAATGAACTCTTAAAGTCGTATCAACATTATAATTATAATGAAAAATCAAATATGTATTACAGTATTAAACGTGGACAACTCAAGTATCATCCTATATGATAGGGATTGTCCTAAATTAGGATTAGACTTTTTACATTGGCCCTAACTAGGGCAACGTGCATCCCACGTGGCGACCTAACAGACGCGTAGCAATATGACATCCAACCGGCTGCTCCTATCCTCAAGGCTCGGTCTTGCACCACAAAGCAACACATCCGATCGGCCTACTCCCATCCTCAAGGCTCAACCCTGCCCTGCAATGCAGCATATCCGACCGGCCATCTTTAAGGCTTGACAACCCCTCACGCCTAATGAAGGATCGGCCTCTGGCATCCAACTCTCAGAAAGCGCAAAACTCGGTCAGTCGGCCTCTAAAGGTCTTCACACCCCCATTGGTCCGCCCGGACCTCCACCATCAGGAACTCCCAGCCTTCGGTCCCGGCCTACCCAAGTAGTAGGTCCATTCGGCCCACCAGACGGGTCCGACCCTGCCTGGTCCGAGCCCAACGGCCGAAGGCCAAACAACGAGTTCCCAGACTATCAAATCAACCGCTTAAACCTGCAGCCCTGTCAACTCAAAGGAGGTGCGCCATACCTGCTGTCAACTCATAACAGGCGTACCATGCCAACTTTATCGGGCTGCAGGTCAAGACAGAGTCTACAAATTCATCATCCTTCATACAAGAAGGGGGGAGCCTTCCGCTCTAAACACAAAAACGGAGCCAATACGCTGCAGCCCACCGGTAACTCGCCATAACATCGTAACCCACTCCAAAACCAAAAATACTCCGGTAATCTCTTCCGTCTCCACTCAATAATCAAATTATCATCTCATCCTTGCTAACTTAAGCATCAGAGATGGAAACGAGGGAACACCCCATCTTGTTGCCCGTATCTCATGTTTGCCTGCTCCTGCTGCTGACGTGTGCCCAGCTTGAAACGGGGTTCGGAGGAGGTCAAAGATCAGAGTTGTCTCAACAATTGGCACTAGAACGAGTGTGAGACCTTAGAAATTTAAACAAATGCCATAAAAATAAATTGTGCTTTTGAAATGTAAATTTTATACACATCTAGTCAATTATTTATAATTGATGGTCGATTCTAGAAATTTTAATTGATCAACCCTCAAGCAAGAAACGAACCAAGAACGGTGAATAAGATTTGAATGAGTTATGGATCGGTTAAAGTGTAAATGGACAAATGAGTTGGATTAAAGTGAATTTAGATTGTGGATGAAACTAAGTTTGATAATGGATTGAGCCAATGAACCTTTTTGGTCAAAACATTGTAGAAGAAAATAGTCCAAGAAGTAAGGGTATTTAGTAAAACTATAACCAAATTAACTCAATTTTTGGACTTGGATGAAAATATGGATCAAAGAAAACTTAAGTTCAGATAAGTTAAATTAAGAATGGATTAAAGAATAATTGAAGAAGTGGATCAAGCATATTTTAGAGAATGACCGGATTTTAGAAGGAAAAAGGAAGGCCCGAAGTTAATTAATTTTTAAAGCAATGTGAAAGTATATTTTTGAAGCTAATCCAAGTTGAATTATCTAATTAAGTTTTCAATAAGAAGTGATCTAAAAGTAACTTGAATATGGGTTAAGGCAAATTATATGAATTTAAGGTGGGGCTAAAGTGAAAGACTAAATAAAAAGGCGTATATGGTTGAAATCTTGAAATGAGAAATGACTTAATAATTATTTCATCAAACATTGAGGGAAGAAATGATAATTTACAAATAAATGTGTGAAATGACTAAAATGCTCTTGAGGTGTCAAATTCTTGTGATTCCTTCCAAAATAATATTAAAATGGCGTATCTCATTTAATTGAGTTCTAATTGGTGTTCGTGGATCGAAAATTCAAACAAAGGCAGTAGCTTTGAATGTTATGGTTCGGTGTAAACAATGTTGAAGATTCGTGATTTTTTTTTTTTTTAAATTTTTTTTTAATATATAATTTTAATTTTAATTTTAATTTTAAAAATTAACAATGTCGAACAATAAAGAACCTAGATAAACAAAAGCCATTTTTAAATTGCCAATAATTTTGGTGTCGATCTGTAGGCCTCTCTGATTTGTAATTACATGTCATGTATATATATGTATGTATATAGTTTAATTTGATTGAATTACGTGGCACGTTACAAAGTTATATATATAATACATAATTAAAATATGTTAGTCACATAATTAGTTTTTAACGAAATTAGACGGAATTACGAGTTTTTCCAATAGAGTGACTAATATGAAAATATGTTAAAGTAGAGTGATGACTTTATTCAATTTTTTAGTGCAATGACTAATATAAAAATTAGGTACGAATACAATGACTAAAAAGTCAATTTTCCTTATATATATTTAACAGTGTTGTAAAAAATGTCAATCATATACAAATAAAAATTAATCTGTCTTAAAGGCCTAATTAATTTAAACGTTAGAGAATATTTTAAAATTTATTTAAAATTTAATCATAATTAGAAAAAAAATTAAAACAGTAATATTTAGATAAAGACAAGTGAGGAGCAGACCCAGAAAGCCCTACAAACTCGGATCTGGAGGACAACATTCACAATATAAAGATACTTATCGATTTTAATATAAGTTATATTTTTAATTATTTATTAGAGTTGATTATTACTTTGAGCTAATAAAAAATTAATTGGACTATTTGGAATA
This sequence comes from Pittosporum tobira, assembly GCA_032359685.1. Lineage (NCBI taxonomy): Eukaryota > Viridiplantae > Streptophyta > Magnoliopsida > Apiales > Pittosporaceae > Pittosporum > Pittosporum tobira. The sequence continues at coordinate 1,012 of JAUMHB010029556.1, read as the reverse complement.
GTTTTTTAGAATTAATTAATTATATATATATATATATATATAAGGTACAAGTCTTTTACATACAAACTAAAAAGTTGTGAAAATATAATTTTTTAGAATCAATTTTTTATAAGTTGTGCCAAAACCTGACCATAGTATATTCGTAAATCCTAAAAATTTAAATTAAATGTAGTAAATCATGCATTAAATATTAACGTACAAATTTTGAAAATTTAAAATTTTAATAGATTTATATACTTTGTATCATAATTTAAATTTTAGATTTCACAAATTGAATTTAATAAAATTTAAAATATTTATAATTTTAAAATGGATGGAGTAGGATATATGTCGACGATATTCATTAATATTTTTTGTCGGCATTATTACAAAATAATAGTATTTCCAACACCTTTTTTAACTTGCATTTATTTATTCTCTCAGGGTATGTGTAGATCCAGAGACTCAAAGGTCCAATTAGTAGGACCCGAATATCAACCCAAGTGGAGAACACAGACCATGTTCTACCGTATACTTTGCGTCTATCTAAGTATATATTATTATGACGTACGGAGGAGCTCTTTATTTTTGTTAGCAATGTTCTTGCAGTTGAAATAATAATAAAATAAAATAAAATAATTTAAAATTAATTTGTATCGGCCTGAAAATTTTAAAATTTATTTATAGTATTGTTTTTCATCAATTATTGAAAAAATAAAAAATAATTTACACACGCTCGGTGGGGCATACATGATGGCGTCATTAGTTAAAACTGTTGGTAGTTTGTACTACACTACTATATTAATTAATTAGGCAGGTCAAATTTGTTTTATTTTGTCTGACAAAGTAATCTCAGTCCTTCACATGCTGCTACTCTCTGTACACAACTTGTATCATTTGCCAATTGCGCCGACCATCTGTCACCTACAATTAATATTTTAAAAATTGATAGGCTATAAAAATATATAATTTTAAAATTTATTTAAAAATTAATCAAAAATTATTGCCAAAAATTATTATGCTTAATAATTAT
>JAUMHB010029545.1:6917-22187 GCA_032359685.1 Pittosporum tobira | reverse complement strand
ACCATCAATTCTATCATCAATAATGGGCAAGAAATCTACTTAATTAATAACACAAATAATTCTATAAAATGGATAAGAAATCTCACCTACAAAATAATAATAAGGCTCTATTTAATTAAATAAGAGAGAAAATAAACAAATAAACAAACAAACAAACAAACAAACTCCACTTCACCGAAGAACCCACGAAATAAGGAAAATGGACATAAAAAGGAAATTCAAGGGTAATTAATCACATTTGAAGAAGGAAAAACAAATCAAATATATTGTTTTTTAGCATCTTTATTAAAGAAAAACTAGGCTACTGCAATTAAGGTCTAGATAGAGTCTAAACTCTATATACCTGCATATATATATTTAAGGTTAATGGAAAGAATATAAGATTTTGTCAACAAGTTGTTTGAGCGAATAGGATCATCTTTGGGAACCCTAATTTGCGGCTCGTTAATTTATTTATAGAAACATTCATGAAGAATTACAAATAACGGAGTAGGATCACTTGAGCTGAGGTTAAACAATTTCCAGTATTTCTTACTCATTTCTGACATAACCAAATTAAATACCTATGCATTTTTGCTCATGACCCAAAAAGAAAAAATATAGAAAAATTTATTACATACCCAACGACCTGAAAAACCAACTTTACAGTATGGAGAAATTCACTAGGCATGGGCCGCCCGTGGACGGCGGTTGACCGCCTTTTCGGGCTGCCGGCCACCTCTGAAAGCTCTAATATTATTCACCACCACATCATCTGTTGTTCCACAAACCGCAGCATGCCTTGACCAAAACCCTTTGACTTTCTTATTCTTCTTCTCCTTGCCAATCACTCCACTCGACTCACCTTCCGATAACGCCAAAACTCGCCGGTGATGCCCCCGATCACGTTCAATAAACTTCCCATATTTAGACTCGATATCTATATAATACTCAAGTTCCTTCGAAATCCGATCTATTTCATACGTATCAAGAAGAGAAAATTTATCATTACTATGGCTAGGGCTATTTGATATAGAACTAGCCAAAAGTGACTCCTCTACCGATCCTTCTGTTGACTTTTTCACGGCTTCTAGCTTGTAACGTGACGGTTTTGGCGTCGGATGAGAATTGGAGAAATCATACTCGCGCATCGGCTTGCCCTCGGACCCCGATCCACGTTGATACCACGCCCATGCAGCAGCCTTCATGATCGCAAACTCGTCGATGTTTTTCCCTCTAGGTTTTTTTCTTTCCGTGAAGTTGTACATCTTGAAGTTTATGGATGAAAATGGCATGGTAGATTTGATAGAAAAAATATATATATATATATATTTCTGGAAATGGAAAATGTGGATACGATAAGCTCCACGCTACAATATTAGTAAGATGGTTATGTTGTACCATCTTCCTATATTTTAAGTATATTTTTTGATCGAGAAAGGTATGTCGTGGACTTTGCTTGGCTGCATTTGATGTAATAGAGATATTAAAAAAATAAAAAAATAAAAAAAGAATGAAAGAAAGAAATAGTGGATCTAATTCGCTATTTTGTTGTCATAATTAAACTCTCATTTAATTTGTTGGCCCATTAGAAACGTCATTAATTGTTAGTTGAGAATTTCATGTCGTAGAAAGATTGTATAAAATTGAATGGACTTTTCTATAGATTCCTCCGATTGTTTCTTTAAAAAATGCAACACTTAAGTTTTTTAGTCGTTACAAATTAAATGTAATATATTTTTTTTAAAAATTTAAGAATTTAAATTATCCAATTTACGTTTATTTTATTAAATATGACTCACCTCTTTAACTAACATTCTACTATGATAGCCTACCACTTTAATTATTATTTTAATATTATGATTTATCACTTTTACCACTACTCTATTATCTAAATTATAATATTATAAAGATAATTTAGACAATTTTTTCATAGTCAAACATGTTTCTTAATAGCTATATTTTTTCAAACGTTTTACTTTTTTTTTTTAAAACGAGGAGAGTAATTCTTTTTATTAATCATCTCGTTAAAGAGTTGATTAATAGCAAAAGTAGAGTTAATTTTCTATTTATATATTTTAAAATTATGATATTAAGAGCAATGTTAAAGTATAGTGTTTAACCGGTGAAGAATGTCCTTTAGATTTTTGACCCAAAAAAATCTCTTGAATTTTCTTACCAAAAACACAGATCATATGCGTGTGAAAGCAAATTATTAAATTTTAGACAAAAGAACATTTTGTACCCCATGGTTTGAAGTGCGGGACAACTTGCACCCCAACTTTTAAAATATTTCTGAACGCCCTTTTCTTTTCTTTTCTTTTATCTATTTTACTTATTCCAATAGTACAATTAATGTAAGATCAAGATCTTCATCTCTCTATAGCACGTCATCCTCATTGAGTCCAATGCAGTCAAGATCCTCCTTCTCTACTAGTTCCATGGAGAGACTTTGTGACTGTAACAAAATGGCTATAAAAAGGATTTCTTCGAAAAATTTAGAGAATGCAAGTATAAGATATTTGAGTTGTAGGGACTGGTCTGAAGATTCTTTTGGGGTTAAATCTGGATGTAAGTTCTTCAAGTGGTTAGATCCACATGTTACTGAGAAACCCAAAAATATCAACTTCAAAGATGTAGATGCGAAGATCAAAAAGCTCAAAGGTAAGGTGAAGATAATGCAATTTAGGGAGCGTGTGGCTTGGTTCATGTTGACAGTTACTTGGGAAATTTTGGTATTTTTATGGGGAAAGTCTGTAATCCCTAATAGATTATGTAATGGATGAGTTTGTTTTATTATTCTAATTTCAACGTGTAATCCCTCTTGCAATTTTGGTATCTTTATGGTGAAACATAGTAGACAAAAGTCCATCAACTAGCATATTATCAAAGTACAATCAACAAGCAAAGTGCCATCAACATAACCAACACATAACAAACACGGTGATACTTTTCGAAAGAGGGCGCAAAGTGTTGTTCAACACTGCAAAACAATACAAAACCACCAAAAACAAACATCAAATTTAACTACAATTAAATGCATTGCCAAAGTGCCATCAAAAGGCATGTCCAACCACCAAAAGCATATGCCACACTAGGCATGTACAACCACCAAAAGTTTACATAATTTGTCTGGCATTACTAGGCATGTACAACCAACAAAAGTATTTACAACCATCACTAGGCAACCAAAAGTTATAATTCAGTTAAATTGCACTATCAGCACCATATCCACCAAGCTTTTGCCTCTTCAATCTTGTTGCTTTATCTAATGATCCCACTGTCATAGTGATTGTCCCTACCATGTGCAGTATGGTGAGTTGGCATCCCTTGGAGCTCTATGATGGTGTATGCCACCTTGGGTTGTTCTAGCAGCTTTAGTACCTTGGGGAGCTTGAGAAGATTAAGATCCTTGCGAAGATTGGGAAGCTGGAGGAGCCTAGGATCCTTGATAACTTTCAGAAGCTTAAGCATGTTTCTATAATACAAGTGAACACCAGTTTGGAATCAATAAAATATTTTACAATATAAAAAATTAAAAATAATTTTAAAACTAACTTACCTAATGGCAAGTTTTTGAGTTATGACCCCATCCTTTGCAAGTTCCACATCTCAAAGAAGTATTAGTTCTCTTCAACTTGTCCTAGCTAGGATCAGGTGGGAGATCATTGGTTTTATTCCTCACCGTGTTTGGTCTTCCAATAGATGTTTTCTTCTTTGGAGGCAAAGGTGGCTCAAGACCAGTGGGATCCCACTCCCTTTGGTCCTTAAGTGGCTCAATGATGAAATAGTACACTTTGTTGTACATCTCCCGAGTATAACAATTATGAACATATGTAGCTGGATCACGACCAATTTTGCATATACATGACACAACATGTAAACATAGAATTCTAGATAAATCCCATTTTCTACAACTACAAGTTCTTACATCCAAATCAACTACAAATTGAAATCCCCAGATGTCATAGTCACACCATACCTATCCCCTCCTAACCAAGTAGGTAAAGCACCACCAGTTTTTTCGATACTCACTTCTAACTTTTGTTGAATCCTAGGACACAGCAAACTCTCCTTTTGTAACATTTTTCTTTTTTGGATCCTAACCATGCAATATTTATGTATCCCAAGTAACATAGTGATAATTGGCTTCTCCCTAGACTTTACTATCTTACTATTAAAACTTCACACCTGTTATTCACAAAATTATTAGATTGAGAAGTCAACCTGAAATGAGCCCTGCTCCATTGCTCTCGTGGTTTATCTGTCAGCCACTCTACAGCACTTGCCTTTGCTTTTCTCATTTCCTCAATCACTTTGTTGAAAACATACGTATTTCTTACCTTAGCAGCTCTCCACAACAACCTCCTCAAATATATTCCTTTGTGCTCTATCCAGAAATTCTTGTACAAATGTTGAACACAATGGCGAACCTCAGCATTATACACCACTTCTCCCAAAGCATGTTGCAATCCCTGCACTTATTAGAATAAAATAAAGCCAGTAACCAACATTAAATAAAGTATTAATTAATTAACTAAACATAAGATGAAACTAGTCATGCACTTTAAACCCTAAGGTGAAAAATGTATAAAGGTTTATTACCTTAAACTTGTCAGATATGAAGCACTAGCCTCCATCATTTATGATACCAAGATCTTCAACCAATAGTTCCAAAAACCAAGTCCAACTTTGAGTGTTTTCTAATTCAACCACAACCCAAGCTATTGGATACATACCATCATTTGGATCAATACCAACTACAGCCAATAATATACCCCCAAGTGGACCTTTTAAGAAACAACCATCTAACCCAATAAAAGGTCTACATCCAAGTTTAAATCCTTCTTTCAGAGGTTGTAAGCAAACATAAAACCTAAGAAATCTCCTTTTCTATTCACCTGATGTAGTTCATCCTTTTTTAGCACCATAGTACTGCCAGACATTACTATTTTAATTTATGCAGCAAAATCCCACAATAGATTATACTGCTCCTCATGATTGCCTTCAATGGTATTTATTGCTTTGAGCTTCGCTCTGTAACACAAACTCCTAGACACCCCAATATTCAAGTCATTAACCACTTTATTATGAAATGCGTATACTCTCCAATCAGGATTAATTCTTATCTCATCCTCATATTTCTTTGCTATCCAATATGTAGTTATTAAATAATTAACCCAGTCTCTACAACACGTGTGTTGAACAAAGTACTTATCTCAAATGTAGGTTCATTTTTTAAGTTTGCAGCATAAAAGTACCAATCATACTCGTCACAAAATACCCGAATCTTATCTGCCAGATTCTTCTTGAAATGTATTTTTCTTGCATTTTGGATACCATGTTCCTTCACTGCCATTCTGACTTCTGCTGAATTGGAAAAGTGCATCCCAAGTGCAAATTTTGGGTCAATAAAATCAGTTTCTTTAAACTCTAGATTTCTTCCTGCATTGATAGTTTGTTCATCATCATCTGAAGAAACTGCAGCCTTCTCAACATCAGACCCGTCGTATTCAGTGGACTCATCGCTATCTTTATCTTGTGCAGCCACTCTTTTTCCTTTTTTGCTTTGCTCATAGTTTCTTCATTTATCGGGTGCCTCATTATTTTGATATGTGCCTTTTCCTTTTGAGTTTGCTCTCCCTTTACCTTGCCACCTGCATCTGAGTTTCTTCCTTACTGCACTTTTCGCATCTTGAGGATCTTCATTCCCAGTTTGAGCATCTACATTTGTAGTTTATGGATTTTCATTCTCAGTTTGACCACCTACATTCTCAGTTTCAAAATCTTCGTCAACAGTTTGACCATCTTCTTCGCCACTCATGTCCATATACTGATAATCTTCAATACATATAGCCAAAATAATTTGTTTATCCTATGCTTGCTCATTAGACTACTCATTTGCCTTCATCCATGTCAAAGGTTGCCACTTCAAAACATCCAAATCATCAACGTATACTTCAATTAATCGACTTCTTAGTATAAGCTCAGCCATTATCAGCACATCATCATCATTATCAATAGCAAATAAACCTCTCCTCATATCAGTCCCAGAAATTTTATACAACATCTGAACATCTTCTTCATTATACCCTATTTCTGTCAACATCTTCATCATGTCTATAAGAGATATAAAATCATAATGACAATTATCAACATACCTAATCATAACTCCAACATAATGTTTTTCAGGTTGCTCAACAAAATATCCACCATGAAAATACTTAATTGTAAAATAGCCCGTATTTTCTGTAAAAAAATTTAAAAAAATAATTAAAGTTTGAATTTTTAATAGAGAAGGTGGACTATACAAAGTAAATGTTCACCAACTGCACTACACAAGGGGTCGACAAACTTTATAGATGAGCTAAAATTAAACTACTTTTTGGGACTACAACACATGATATAGTTATCTAATGTCCACAAACATAAACACACAAAAACAAGGGGGACCATATGCATCTTGAAAAGCAAAAATAACAACATAAGATGACAGTGGATAATCTTACCATAATTTGGACATTCTCTAGGACCATATATATCATTCTGCGATTCATCCCGTACATATCTAATGTTCCGATGAGGGAAATTCATTGTCCCCTCGATCTATGTTTATTAATTGATGATTGTTGCAATTTAGGGCTTCTCTGGTTTAGGGAATATAGTGGTGAAATGGATTTGAATTAGGTCTTCGATATGGGAAATCGGTTTTGTGTGAAATGGCCATCTGGTGGTGTATTAATCATGATTTACCTATTTTACCCTTCTCAATCAAGATGAATGGAATAGGCAACTGGCAGAAAAAATAAGTTTTGACTAGTCATGATTGTCCTAGTGTGTCTTTAAAGACATTTTTTGAAATATAGAGAACGTTCAAAAACATTTTAAAAGTTAGGGTGCAAGTTGCCTCACACTTCAAATCCTGAGGTGCAAAATATTCTTTTGTCTAAATTTTATATCATTTGTATGTGGGAGAAAAAATTACATGGCACACTATTACGAAAATATACCAACTACTTTCAATTCTTTTATGAAGGCAATAATGATTTAAATTCGGAAGCGACTATTTAGGTATCACTTAAATATAGACAATCAATAATTATTCATACAAAATTAAAATTGTTATTGTGGATCTCAATACTAATTTTAGTCTGTCACATCAAAAATAACTGGGTAAGAATAGTTTAATCCGACTTTATAATCAAAAGATATGTAGTATAACTCTTCCTAAGGCGATGTGGATCAATGATGTAACTATGTAAAGTGACAATTGTGGATTTAAAATAAATAATTAATTCCGATTTATGGAACAATAAACTGGGTATTATTAATAACAAGAGCCAACAACGTACGACAAGCAATACGACATAAAGGAGTTTCTCGTTTTTTTAATTCACTTACAGTTCTGGTTCCAAAATGATCTTTGCGACTGGTTGGACGTGGTGATTTAATATGTTGAATTCACGTTTCAATCTAGAAGGAAATGGATCGTTTCAATCTAGAAGGAAATGGATCATGAATAGTTTGAGTGATAATAATATCTTCATACAACCGAAATATTGCATGTTTTCGGTATTATTAGATATCTATTTTATTATTTTTTTTGCGTCGTATAGTTTGATTAGTCACAGCAAAAAAGGCTTGAACATAAATGACATTACTCATTATTTATTTTTTTAATGGATATATATATATTACATAATAGTTTAAAGTTCAAGAACAACATGCACCAGTGGTCTAGTGGTAGAATAGTACCCTGCCACGGTACAGACACGTGTTCGATTCCCGGCTGGTGCAAACCATTTTTTTATTTTTATTTTATTTTATTTTTAAGTACAAAGTAGAGAACATGCAATGCTTCTTTGTTTCTCTGCTTAATTGTTAAGATTAAACTCCATATTTTGCCAATATTTCTTTTTTTCCTAGTGGAAAATGTCAATTTCTTTTCGTATAATTGAAAACTCTTACATGAAACATAAACTCAATCCCCACCCTACCTCTCACAAAATTCGATCTCCGACCTGATGACCGAAAACCCTTACATGAAATATAAACTCAATTCTCACCCCCACTTCACCAAGTTCAATCCCCCAACACTTTTACCACTTGAGTTAACCCACAATCTCGGAAAATTTTATTTGCAAAGATGTGGATAACAATATTTGACAATAAAGAACTATAAAAAATAAAACCACAATAGTTTTTTACCAAAACCAAATACATCGAGCCACAATTTACACAAATACTTTTATTTTTATTTCATCTGATCAGAACCATCAGTAAAATCGATTCCCGGCTGGTGCAAACCATTTTTTTATTTTTATTTTATTTTATTTTTAAGTACAAAGTAGAGAACATGCAATGCTTCTTTGTTTCTCTGCTTAATTGTTAAGATTAAACTCCATATTTTGCCAATATTTCTTTTTTTCCTAGTGGAAAATGTCAATTTCTTTTCGTATAATTGAAAACTCTTACATGAAACATAAACTCAATCCCCACCCTACCTCTCACAAAATTCGATCTCCGACCTGATGACCGAAAACCCTTACATGAAATATAAACTCAATTCTCACCCCCACTTCACCAAGTTCAATCCCCCAACACTTTTACCACTTGAGTTAACCCACAATCTCGGAAAATTTTATTTGCAAAGATGTGGATAACAATATTTGACAATAAAGAACTATAAAAAATAAAACCACAATAGTTTTTTACCAAAACCAAATACATCGAGCCACAATTTACACAAATACTTTTATTTTTATTTCATCTGATCAGAACCATCAGTAAAATCTTCACATCTATATATATTTCGACACAGTTTAGTTTGGGATTTACAATGCTTAGTCCAGCTGAATAACATTGTCTACCTCAATTTCTGCTAGAATCAAAACGTGCTCCGTTGGCTGAAAGTTCACCTTCAACACTCTTAATCACATCTTTCAGTTCTTGCAAAGTTGGTCTACTTCTAGACTCTGTTTGACTGTTGCTTAATAGGGCAGAAAGATGCTTCAAACACGAGAGATATTCAGCCTTTGCTTCATTAGAACTTGACAATAATCCCCCAGTTCCAAACTGCAACTAACAGAAGGGTGCAATTTAATTATCAACTTCTACGTATCCACTTACAACTGAAAGTTGATACTTTCTATTCAGAAAAATGAGATTATCATAGGAGAAGAAACCAGGCCTTAAAACGAAGAGAAAATCACAGCTTATTGACCAATATCATCCTTGGTTTTTGCAAAATTTTAAAAGAAAGAATTATGTGATATTCAAACGTGACAACACTCGTACATCAAATACATGTACCTCTTTGAAAGCAGAAATGCACTGATGAAGAGCTTGTTCAGCATCACGGACAGGTGTAAGGTCCTCCTGTTACATTAGGACCGAAAAAAAGAAAAAAGACACAAAAGATACTTAGTCACTCGAAATTTTATAGATTGAATAATTCTGAGCATAAGAGTTGATGTAAAAGCTTTGTTAATGACCCCAATCATGAATTTAGTGATTTGACAGTTATCAAGCAAACTGCTTCTAAAACAATAGAGCTATAACAATTTGGACATAATAAGAAATTCATCGCATTATTAATTACACAGAAGGAAGTCATAATATCATTGACTCACTCTTACCCAAAGTTTTTTTAAAATTGGGAGCAAGAAGAAACTACAAACAAAATTTTCTTGAACCAGTAATTTAAGATCATAAAGAAACAAAACTGTAAAGAGAAGATTATTAAGGCCAAAGATACTTACCCTAGATCTCTGTAATTCCGCCTTAGTGATCTCCAACATCCCAAGGGTATTAAGTGATTGCAACTGCAGACACGTCCATGTATCAATTTCAATTTCAGCATTGAACACACTAATGTACGTATAGTTATTAACACATACTTTGACTAATCAAAATGCAAAATTTGTTGCACATTTTTTTTTTACTTTGTGGTGAAAAGGAAATCCACACTAAATATGTGGAATTGTTACTTCCACAAGCCTTTCGATAATTTAACAGTGAGAGTGAGGGACCCACTTACTATTCATCAGAGCGAAGCAATGTGGAACTATCAAAAAAGGCTTTAGGAAATAACAATTCCCAAACGATGACATCTAACTAAAATTCAAAACAGAACTTAGAGACAAATACAGGGAAACGGACCAATATCACCAAAGCTGCATGCCCATATTTTCTGGTCACACTCGGTATGCCTTTGGATTTCTTCTTCCTATCTTCTCTTGTCAATTTATCCAAAACTTGCTGAGCTATCCTGTCATGTAAAGAAAACAGCAAATCAGTGATATTTTTCATTTAAAATAACATAAGAGAACTATGCATGATAAAATAGTAAAACCTTATTGCATTGCCTAAATGATCTTTTGCCTTATCAAGCTCAGCAATGGCTTCAGAACTAGAAGCCTTCTTTAGTTGATCAGAATTCAGCATTTCCACCCTACCAAGGTGAAGCAAGTTGGCAGCAATCTGCCGTTGCAGAACCAAATTACCATAGCAGCAACAAACAGACAACCATCAAAATTAATACTCTCTCTCTGTCTCATATATATCTATGGGGGCCGGCCCATTGCTAAAGTTGGACAAAATGCTTATGCAGCCAACAAATCTCAGCCTTCCAACACAGAGATCAAATGAACAAAAGTCTATATAAGGGAGTGGCTGCCGCTTAAACTTTTGTTAGTTACTGCAAAAATGGTTTGTGGTAGCTGCAAAAAAATTTGTGCGGTAGCAGCAGATGCATTTGCGGTAGGAGGAATGCTCCAACAACAAAACTTTGTTCGGCTACTGCAAACTATTTTTGCAGTACATGCAAAATATTATGCTGCAGCCAATTTGCTTATAAATATTTTTGACCATCCGATTTATGTGATGGATGGCTGAGATCTTGTTGGCTGTTTAAGGCATTTTGTCCAACTTTAGCAGTGGGCTATATATATACACACTATAGCACTCCATATGAAACTGCATTTAGATCATAATCAGTATATTTAGGTGAGATAGACAAAACACGCTTTCAACCTAAAGCTAGGAGTCAACTATTATGAGACAATGTCTGAGGCAACTATATCGAAATAGAACAACAATAACACTCGTGGAGATGATTTCATTGGGATTAAAAATTTAGAAGCACGTACCTGAATATGATCTTCAGAAAGTAGAGTTCTGCGGGCTTTAAGACATCTGCAACAGAAATCCACACGGGATTTATTGCCAGTTCAAACAGGGGGAATTCACAACTTACGGGATTTATTCTCAGTTCAAACCAGGTGAATTCACAACTTTCTAAAAGATGAATATAAGTCACCTTTCAAGAAGCTCTTGTGATTCCCTCAAGCTCCCAACAGACTGGAGGGTCAAGGCGAGGCCTTCAGCTGCAATTACAGTGTCCAACGAGTTCCATCCCTGAGACGAAACTAATATTTTATTAAGCAACTCGGGAACAGGAAAACAACTAATGAATCCTAGTTCTAATTATGAATAGGAATTCATAATCCTTTAGGGATATATCAAGATCCCTTGGAGATATTGCTTGTTAAATTGATAAGAGGAGGGAGGGGGAGAGGGGGAGAGAGGGAGAGAGCGGTGGTAGAGTTCTTTTCAGGTATGGAAGGCATGGGGATGCCATGATTCTTTACATGTTCTTCTTTTTCTATTTTGTGGGATATGAACTTAAAAGAGCTACAATTGTCAATGTTACTCATCTCTCTCTTCCACTTCTTCGGAATAGGATGTTCATCTTTAGCATCATTGTGGGTCGACTACAAGAGCTTTTAAAGGAGTTTCAGTTTCAGATGGTCATCGAGATTGGAGGGCCAATGAATCATTAGCTTTACTTTATTTTCACACTAGTATTTATTTGTAAAACTCTTTGTCCCCTCCTTTCTGCACTCCTTGTATCTAATAAATATCTCTTATCCAAAAAAAAAATTGAAAAGATAAAAATTGCATAACTTGTAAAATTGAGTGAACAGTAGTAGGCTTACTTATTAAAAGAAAGAGAAGAGAAAAGATAAAGGAGGTTCAACCTTGGATAGTTCCATCATATGAAAGATCTTTCTTTGTATATTCTCAGCATCTGCAGGTCGATGGGATTTGCTATATATCTAGCGCAAAAGGCAAAACACGAGCTTCCAAAGCGTCAATACAGTATTTAATAGGCTTTATATCGACGGAAGTCAAATGGAAGAAAAACCTGAGCAAGATACCGCAGTCTCCTGATGCAAATAATGGATTCTCCCTGCACAGCATTCTGCATCCAATGGTCACAATAAGAATAGAGAAATACTCGGTATAATTCAAGGTTCACTTGAGTTACGGCTTTTGTTTGATCAGCGACTCACGATCGTCTCAATACGAATTTGTTGTAAAGGAGAAAGGCACATGCTTGGGCCCGAATATATGCAAGCAAAGTTCAAAGTCTTGTGATTTTTTTTTTTTTTTTTAAAGATAAAAGTCTTAATTTATCTTTTTGGAAAAATATATACATATATGATCAAATTTGTAAAATGACACAGTAATACACCTCTAGTATTCGTATAGAACCCAGAACAAGGGCTTCGGAAACCTTGACTTTTCCTTGGAGATACAGCACCTGGAAGTCAAAGCACAGTTCGGGCGTCACTACACACAAGTAAATAATAACAAAGAAACAAGGAACACCTAGAAACAGAAAGACAACTTAAGAGGGTCTTCAAACTACCACTATGACAAATATACTGTTTCAGGCAAATTTCAACTATCAAAGTTATGTCAATTAAAAAAAAAATCTAAAATCTAAAACCCCCTGAAATAAAAATGTGTAGATAATAATTTCTCTCTCCACGAAAGCATCTGCTTAAAAGAACTAACACTTTCCTTGAATTATTACTACGTTAAAATCATATAACTACCCACTTCTGTCCACTTTCTCTGGGTCTCATTATAATTTTAAGGGTTGTACAATTATGAAAACATAAAACAGATAACCGTAATATATTAATACCCCACATCATATCCTCATACAAAAGCATGGAAAAGCCAGAAGAATCCGAAGGGAATAATAACCATAATTAGGAGAGAGATCTTAAGGGTCACAGTTCACCGTTCCAAGATGATACATTGTATCTGCATAATCAGTGTGTGCCTCCCCAAGAACACGCCTCTTTATCTACAAAAATAGTAGATGATACCATAATCAGATGTTATAATTAACATAGGTAGATAATGAGAATAAAATAATAACAGTACAATGCCAACAATGAGTCCATACCTTCAAAGCGCGCTGCAGAAGGAACCCGGTATCAGAGTATAAACCACAAAGATGCAAAAAAAAGATCAGTTGCTAGTAAATAAAATCAATTCAAGCAATCTTACCATCATAACTAAATTGATGGTCTAGAACAATCAATTTTATTTTCTTTGAACAATCTAGAAAAATCATTATACATGAATAAAAAAAGAATTTAAGAGCGGTAAGACTGACTGACTCACTACATATGCATTGTATAAGACACTGACTCACTATATATGCATTGTATAAGACAATCACATATTTACCTCATAGCAAACAGAAGCTTCTTCTAATTTACGCTGTACAAGATAGAATTGGCCTATATTGTGAAGCGCAGCCCCAACACTAAAACAAAAAAGAATTGAAGGTTTAAAAGAAACAATGCTGTAAGGATGGAAAAAATATTCTGAAAGTGCAAAACTATGCATCAACCTTAAAAGGAATAGGAAACTTCCTATCAGTGGATACATAGATGCTATCCAAAAGTAAAAGAGGTATGCCAACTAATGTGCCAACCATATTTAAATTTTCCGTTCCTATCTACAATTCTTTAACTGTAACTGAAGAATTTAATTTTACCATGGACAACATAAAGTATTATTTACCGTATGTCATCTGATCCCAGTGATTCTTCGAGTACATTGATTGCTTCCAAATACAAGGGTTCGGCTTTATCAAATGCCTTTTGAACCCTATAAAGCTCTGCCTGCAAAAGACAGAAAATACTAAACTCAAGAACACCTTTTATCCCAAACTTTTTGGGGCAGGTGGAAAATGAATCAGATAATCAACAGAGAGGAGGAGGAAAAGAGGTGTTTGTTGGTGTTTTTTTTGGGGGGGAGGATAAAATTGGGGAATAGAGGAAATCAGTGATAGCAGACCCCAACTTCATAAGATAAGACTCCCGATTTAATGGCTAGCCTAATGCAGGTGATAGACTCCCGATTCAGTGGCTAGCCTAATGCAGGTTTCAACTACTTGAGGCCACTAGTAATCCCAGACATTGAAGTTAAATAACAAATAATTATAAATGAGGCATAGCATAAGAAGGCCCATATGTGGGGTGAGGATGGAAGATAAGATAAAAATATTGGTTTGGTTGGGGGGGTGGGGTGGG
This sequence comes from Pittosporum tobira, assembly GCA_032359685.1. Classification (NCBI taxonomy): domain Eukaryota; kingdom Viridiplantae; phylum Streptophyta; class Magnoliopsida; order Apiales; family Pittosporaceae; genus Pittosporum; species Pittosporum tobira. The sequence goes on along the minus strand of JAUMHB010029545.1, from coordinate 7,806 downwards.
GTAAAGAGATGACTACTTTTCAGCCTAACACTCATTGGAATTCAAGATTCTATACTCGCTTCCTGCTATCATGGGGGGTCTCATGTGTAGGAGGACACCAATTCATATTAAGAGTAAGACTACTACATGCATCAAATAGAGGACCCACCAGATTATTACATGCAGACGCAACATGCGGATCCCTTTCTCCGAAACCTTCTTTAGCTTCTCGTAAGGCAGCTTGGAATAAACGCTCCGCATCCTCCAGTTTTCCCTGGAAGAAAAATAAAAGGCTTAAATCTCCTCAACATCTGAAGCCCCCAAAAAAGTCGATGGAATCAAAGATTTAAGAAGAAAAACACACAACAACAAAGATTTTGGTTAGAATGCTTACCTGCAAAAACCGATCTCGTCCCGCATCAGTGAAAACTCTCCACTTGGATGTATGTATATTTGATACCACAGACCCATCCTCAGCTTTGACTAAGCCAGCTAGGTTTGTATCATTTTCAGAATTAAAGTCAACTGAAACATCTTCTGCCAAAACAGGACTGGTATTCAGCCCAAAAAACAGTACTGCAGGAACAAGAAAATAGTACCATTATATTCATTTTGATAACCTAAGCTATAAATGCAAGGCAAAATGCTGCAACAAAGCCAAGAAGACCGTATAAGACGAATAGCAACCCTAGATTATGTCCCTATATCATAAGTTTAACTCAAACTTGAAGATTGAGCCCGGCCACGATGATCACTGTCAATCATAAAAATGGCTTAAACAGAGATAGAGTATAAATAAGAAGTTCCACATGAGGAATGCTCCTTTCTTTCATAATAGGGTTAGACAAAATAACAACTTTTACAGGGATCAGGAGTTTCACAGCAGAATAGGACAAATTCTATGACGGAA
>JAUMHB010029534.1:0-19298 GCA_032359685.1 Pittosporum tobira | reverse complement strand
TTTTATGCAACTTAACCCCCAAACTAACTAGACTCCAAAATTCAAACCAGCCAAAATTGAGCCGAAGTTTGGATTCAGTTAAATGAGCTACTAGAGATACTCGAATATCAAAAGGTATAATGGATGACACAGACAAATTATACATGCAAGAGTATGCGATGCATTTGGTATGGGGTTATATACTATTTAAACCACTAAAGTCAACTTTCGAGAAATGATATCTAGCACTTCAAAATTCTATAATACACTACATTCCACTTGATGCAAGTGTCCTTTGTCAATTGGTAATATGTAATTTTAATGTAGGGGTTCGAGTGTACATATGATTTCCCCTAATTTTTCAGTGTTTTATTGTATTTTGAGTTTTGCTTTTGTTGCAACCGTTTACAAATATCTGCCTTCCTCACCAAGGTAAAAAAGATACATGTCAAAATGAAAACAGTAGAGAGGGAGATCGTTTGTGGTGAACTTGGCTGCGTACACCTCCAGAATGCGGATGTATCTGCACTCACTGATGCAAACCTCTCTTCAGATTGCCTCCGCCTGCAAATAGAAGAATAGTCAGAAGAAATTTATGCAATCTATGGTAAGGTAGAAGAGGAATAGAAGACTTGTTTCAAATTTTTGATTTGAGATACGCTGCTTCCGGCATCTCCTTGATGAAAATCACCCAAATGCACCCATTTGGGATAGAGGGAGAGACTGATATTTTTTTGTCAATTGGTGAAATATAAGATATAAAATCAATGCGTATTTATTTGATTTGAGTACAAGTATAATTATTGTAAAATTATCTAAAAAGCTATAGTAATTACCAAATTTTGTTGCTTCAAATACTTAAATGAATCATATCAATTGGAATATTAGGATTTCATAAATTGACTAAAAAAGTCAAAGGCGCTAATTTTGGAAGGAGGGAGTATTTAACATTAAGTGTGCATCCCAAAGAACAAGTTTACTTCCCTCAGATTTTAAAGATGTCTTTGATCCAGGAACCATCTAGCTTTACTTTTATTATACATACATTTATTATACATACGGATGTACACATAATTATTTTTTTTGATAGGTCAGATGTACACATAATGCAACTTCAATGACCAGAAGTAAACTGAACTCTAGACATCCAACTAGCAAGAAAAGAGTAACTAGTTGACATTGAACTTACCACCAAAACTTTCAAAACTATAATTAGACAAAATAACTGTAATATAATTGTAGACCAGTAACAGGGACAGGAAGAATTGGGACATAGAATAAGGGAGGAGAGAAAGTATTAGACAGGAGAGAGAGGAACACACAATCTGATAAATAATTCTCATAATTATTCACGGCCTACTAACAAGGAACTACAATGATTACACTGAGAAATCTTAATTTAGGAAATAAGCTTAAACTATAATGAAACTGAAAACACCTCGACCCCGTTGAATTTGGGGAACAACCAAGAATACCATAATAAGAGGACACAGGATGGATCACTAGCGAGTTCTTTTTCAGCTTCAAATTAGGTATGTCAGTAGCACAAGTGTGAATTTTCTATCAACTATGAAAATAAGTATTAGGATGCATCTCATGATGTATCTCACGAGCCCATAATCATGTACCTCCCAAAAGAATGTGACAAATCTTAAGTGGCAAAACATCATAGATAAAGAGTTTCCGTAAGTTTGTCAACATAAAAAGTGACCCAACACCACTTAGTAACTCATAACTTTGTGTTAATAATTCACACTACATCATATGGCTCCGGGTACGGTTCCATTTCCAACCCAAGTTTCTTCACATCCTCAGAAAAAACATCAGTACAATTACCAGGATCAATAATGAGAGAGCATACCTGTCCCGCACACTTCATCCTTCTTTTGAAAAAATCTACCACAAAGTTCTCGGGGATCATCCTTCCATTTGTTAACCACAAGTAAAGGTCCAAGGACACTTACGCATCTTTCCAAATCTCTTTCAGCTTTCAAATCTTGCTCATCAAGCTCGTATTCATCATCGGGGTTAGCAAACACTTCTTTCAATTCAGCTTTCTTAGGTTTTTCTCTACTAAAGTAACCTGTTTATTATAATATGGAGGTGGGCCAGCCATCTTCCAAGAGTTCTAGAACGTAAAGGTACCACGTTTGGGAGCGCAAGTATGAAAATGCAATTTGTTGGGTCAATAAGAGTATCTGCTAACTCTATTTCGGCGCACATTGACTCCTGAAACCACATCTCCTTGATGCAATTCTCACCAATACTGCTGCCACTCCTTTCTCTCTCTCTCTCTCTCCCTCTCCATCTCTCCGTTTCTTTTTAGTCTCCGTCTGAGATCTATCTACTTCCCTCTTCTGACATGTATATTTACTTCTCTCTGAGATCTATCTACTTCTCTCCTCACATGTATACTTCCCTTACAACTGCAACTCAGATCACCATCTCTGGTCGTAACAGACAACCTCTTCAATGGAAGAGTTTACATGTTAATTTTGATTAATCCAAAAACACTGGCAAGGACAAGTATTTCTAGATACTTAAACCTTTTTAATGTTTTCCAGTAACTAATATAACTAGCAATTAAGCATGTTATCAATATGACCAAGAACACAACATTAGAGATCAAGAAAACAGGAGGCGTGAATAAGAAATTAATTAAAAAGAATAAAGGTAAAACAACTGAAAAACTATTGGAAAAATTATCATACCCTAGGAAGTCCTTTACTGATTTCCACAAGGATGCACCACATTTGCTTCTTGAAGCCTCATGTTGATAAAAGCCCTCTTCAGATGTCTCTGAAAAGGTAAAATCGGAAGGGAATATGTTACAATTACTCCCGTCAGATAATTAATCTTCAATATAACCATTTCCCCATGTCCAATGTTGTCAAACTGCGAAATTCAAGTGAAAGGAAGAAAGTGTACCAGTGTGTGAAGCTGAAAACTCTTTACGTGATGCCCTGATTGATGCCAACTTTTCAACCAGATTGCGTTCCTCATCACTGGTTGTACCATGAGTTTGTGACGGTGAGTCAGTCAATGTATTGCTAATACTAGAATAGAATAGGCATAAAGTTTCTCATTCTTCTCTGATCATGATATATTTCTTCTCCTATCTAGTAAAATCATCTTTTCTTAATCAATAAAAGAATAGGCATAAATAGTGCATATAATACATATAAAAGTGCATATAATGATTGTGTTAATAGTTTCAGCATTCAATAGTACTTCCTGTAACAAGACAATGCAAAAAAGAATTGAGGAAGGACTAGCTCAACAGAAAGACATTCATATTAAAACTGAAAAAGGCCTTGAAAGACAAACTCTGTTTCAACGTGCGTTATTAACACACTATAGAGATGTAAAAGGACTCTAACCTGATATCTTTGGGGATCTGAACATTTACAATAAAATGATGATCGCCTCGTCTAGAAGGTTTATTGATATCTGGAACTCCCATGTATGACAGTTTCACAGTGTCTCCGAACTGAATCCCAGAAGGAATTGGAAGATTTCTCAAACCCTCAACAGTTTCCACCTGAAATTATTATATTCTAATTGAGAAATCACAAGAAATTCAACTTTCTAGGACCAAAATGTTTAAACAATTCTTTTTGTGAAAATAAAATGAGCATGGTTCATGTTATGGAATCCCCAACTGCTGTGAAAACATAAACGCAGAAGAAAAAAATAGATAGAACACTGAAATTCAAAAGAGATAACCCTCCTGGCACAATGAAAGTTCTAGAATCATCCTGAAGCTCAGCTAGGATATGGAAAGATATACACAATTCTTTCCACTCATTATAACCAAGTCTTACTATATTTATGAATTAGATTATACATAGTAATTTTTATTCCACATAAGAGTTACTACTTCTTTCCAGCAAACAAACCCCACTATGTTTGAAGTTTTTCTGACACAAATTTTAAGGGCTGCTTAAACCATAGTTATATACTGTAGTTTCTATATATTTCTAACATTCTTAAATATAAGATAAAACGTATACTACACTTTTGGAACATTTAAAAATCCGACCTAAAAATTCTCAAAACAAAGGGACCTATCTTTTCAAGCCTGAGGGACCATATAATCTACAGAATGATATAATTACACAACGACATTCTGGAGAAGACAAATAAAAAGACACCGTAATATTACATTAAGTCACAAACAGCCAAAAGAAAATATTATCAATGTGAGAATAATTGTAGACAGTAAGAAATAGGATTTTCAAGTGTGAGATACATAGTATGAAGAGTTTAACACTGCAGCCTTTAGTCACAGTGAATATTTGGCACGTAGGTCAAGAAAATTTTTGAAATAGTTGGTTCCGGAAAGAAGCATACATAAATTCCACTACATGAAACATGTTTACCTTAACAACAGTCCCAAGTATTGCATCAGTATAATCAACATTAATCGTTGAGTAGAGATTAAGACCATCCCTCCTTATTCCCTGTTTCTGGTTGATATGGAGGGCTAAAAAGAGATCACCAGCAATGCCCCTGCATATAGAATCCCAGTATCATAAAAAACTTCTTTTCATACGAAATTACCCAATACTTGTTCTCTTACATTTTAGCCATCACTAAATAAATCAGGGTAAACACAATCAAAAAATAAAGCCAACATTTCCTAAGTGGTAACCTACGTACCTCCGTTATTTCATTACTTTCAAATTTTCAATCTTAGTAATAAAGGACAAAGAACATGATCAAGGACAGTAATGAATACAGTTGTTAAGATAAAAGAAATTTACAGCATATTAGAACTAATGCACGGTAGGGCAAGAGGAACAAAACCCGAAGTAAAAAGATGATGGAAATTATCAGATAAAATTTACAGGGAGAAGATAAGAGTTCACAACCATGGCCAAAAGGACATTTGCTTTGTAGATGGATAAGCAAAAGAAGAAGGGGCATTGGTTAAAATTTTAAAATGAGGGAAGGGAGAACAAAACCCAAGCCCAGTAAAAAATAATTGGGTTCTCAAAACCTGACAACTAACAAATTGAAGTTAAACGAGTAGGTGGTATCCTAGTGCTGGCACCCCTCACCTAGGATCGAAAAGACCAGGGTTCACTTCACCATATGGGGGAATATTGGAACATGCATTGATTCTCTTCTCCCAAAAAAAAAGGAAATAAAACAAGTTGATATTACGAGGGAGCGCTAGGTCTATAGCTAACATTCTTCCAGCACCCCCGCTACATCACCATGGACATTTCTGAAAATTTATTCATTCTTTAGTCACTGTTATCTCTATACATCTAACTTCATTCTACTTTATAAAAGTCCACTCTACATCTGATGTGAAAAATAAAAAAACATTATTTCAGTATAACACCTTTTGCTGTCGAGGTTTCCCTCTCCTTGAACTTGCATAGTAGCTCCGTCAGTAACCCCAGGTGGAATGACTATATTGATACTTCGTTTTTTCTGTACTTCACCGTGGCCCCCACATTTTTTACAATGATCAGTAATCAGTTTGCCATCACCACCACACATTGAACAAGTAGATACCTATAATAATCATATATCATCTATAACGTATGCCAAAAACAACAATTAAAATATAACATTGGTGGAAGAAATGATCCACGAAACAAGTAGTTACATGCTCCAATTCTAATAATTTTGTTCAAAGAATACATGATTTGGTAAATTAAAAATAAAATTTGCCTAAATAAAACAGAAAACTGTTATAATTTGCAAGCATTTGAATTACAATTGCTCATAAATCAGATAGTCGCATTATATTGTAAAACTGTAGCATAATGTAGCTTTCCTTGTAAGTATTCTGTTTTGGACAAGAGACGTAGTTGAGTAATATAATTATGTGTTTGGTACTTCAGTTGTGTTGAATTGGAAACAATTACGCTTTAACATAGTATTCAGGAACACCTTACATAAACTAATTAAGAAACAATCTGGCGATGATAGTTCCAGAAAACAAAAGTAATCGCTGCAAGGGGGCTAATGGGCCCTCATATAAAGAAAGGCATCCATATAACCCAACTAAACGTTCCCAAGAATTGGACATTCTCCAAGTATACAGCAACAGCATCAAAGCAGCAAAAGAAATACAGCAATGTCAACAAGGCATAAAGAATTATTGCAAAGATAGATTTCATCAAAACTTTTGTATTCAAAGATATACTCCCTCCATCCCAAAAAGGATGAGTAAAAGGTGAAAAGTACACAAATTAAGGGAACTAACTTTTTAGGAGAGTATATTTTTTTAACAAAATTATCCTTGCAAATGTATTTTATAATTATATAGAGAGAAAAAAAAAAGTTTTGATGTGACATAAAGTGAGGATAAGAAAGTAATTACAAACTCAAAATGGTAGATTAAGTTATTCTTTTTAGGACGATAAAAATGGTACCTGAGCTCATTCTTTTTATGACAGAGGGAGTGTATATATATATATATATATATGTTCGTCCCCATAATCTTCCTAGCAGCAACTTTTATATGTTAAATATTGGTCAAGAATGTTATATACATCCTAGCTATAGTTATTATAATACCATGTTACAATTAACTCCCAACATGCATTTAATAATTCGGATCTGAAGAGCAGAGACGGACGTAGGGGGGAGCATGGAGGGAGCCATGGCCTCCTCTAGGTTCTGGAAAAAATATGTAGAGTATGTAGTAATTTTTCATTTGCACCTATAATTAGGAATAATAGTTCACACATGTCAGCTAGAACAGAACATACATGCACATTTTTCTCTCCAATTAGTTTCTGATTGATTTTAATGAGGCCCACATAAAATAAAAAACAAAATATCTTTGTTTAAGAAACAAAAACAGAGAAGAAAAGAGTTTTTTTTTTTTTGGAGGAAAATCAGAAATAACTTTATTTATGTGCCTAAACTCAAGGGCAACAAATTAGGAACATTTTTAGGGCTCAAATTATCAAAGCATCAAACTTCATTTGCTGCCCTGTTCTGGGTATTCAAATTGTTTTGGAACTTCACCGTGTTTAATCATATATTCATACATGCACGCACATATATATACACCCATATACATAAATATATCCTCAAAAAAATTGGTGCTACGTCAAATGAAAATCCTAAATATCTATGTCCACTTTACCATTACACCCACCAGATATAAATCCTAGTTTCCGTCCCCGCTGAAGAGGCAGGTGGTTGCAAAAAAAAATGAGTTAGCTGTAATCATAGTTAACCAACTGGATTGTGTTAGAAGGGGAAAATCACAACAGTTAAAGAACTTTAGAATATGTAAATGTCATATTCATCCCAGTCAAGATAAACGATGTGGATAATCTGACTTGTCTTTTCATGCTGTAGGGAACATACAATAGTGCCAAGCTCAGGTATGAGCTTGCTGAGATTTTTATTTTGTTTGAATTTGAGACTTTTAGGATAGAAGGAGAAGAATATAGCTTAGAGAAGAAGAAATAGATTCAGAATTTGTTATAGAGAGAAAGTAGAGAGATTAGAGAGAAGTTAGAGAGTACTTGGAGAGCAAGCAACGAAACTTTTTATTATACTTCAACATATGGATTACAAAGACTCAACTTCTTATTTATACTACTACTAGTATACTGCTAGCACTACTAATACTGAGCATAATCTCAGCTTTCCTAACATAGCATAATATATCCAGAAGTAACAACAATTACAAGTAAAATGTTAATAACAGTAGAATTAACAGGTTCCTGCCCTCCCCTTAAAATGCTCCATGTCCTCATGAAGGTAGAGTAAAATCTGGAAATGCAACTTTCAATAAGTCTTCCATCCTCCCAAGTTGCTGAATCAATGCCACTATTTTTCACTGAATCAAATAGTGGTGCACTACTACCCATGCTTTGTAAATCTTTCTCTGCTAAACTACTCTTAAGGGACCCATATCAAAACTGCCATCCTTTCACAAAGGTTGTAGTTGATATTGAATTGCCACATTTCCCACACATTTCTTAAGTTGTGACACATGAAAGGTGGAAAAAATTCTTGAGGCTTCAGGTAAATCCAGCATATAGGCTACCCTTCCAACCTTTTCCAAAACTTTACAAGGCCCATAGAACTTTGGAGCCAGCTCAACATTTTTCTTAGCATCACTGAACTCTGCCTGTAAGGTTGCAGCTTGAGAAAAACTAGATCCCCACCTTCAAATTCTCTTTCACTCCTCGTCTTATCAGCTATTGATTTCATCCTGTTTTGAGCTTTCTCCAAATTTTCTTTTAACACTTCTAATTGTTGTTGCTTGTCATTTAGGAATTCTTCCAAGGTAGCTAGTTTAGTTCCTTCTGGTTCATAGATTGGTAGGTGCACTGGATCCATTCCACAGAGAACCTAATACGCAGAAGTCTTTAGGGTAGTATGATAGGTAGTGTCAAACCACCACTCTGCCATAACTAACCAGTTAATCCATTGCTTTGGGCTTAAACTACACATGCATCTCACATATTGTTCCAAGCATTGGTTCACCCTTTCAGTGCACCTATAAAGGGTGGTATGAAGTGCTTGTATGTAGTCACTTAGAAATTTTGTATCTCTATTTCTCACAATAGATCTTGGCAGCCCATGCAACTTAAAGATATTCTCAAAGAAACTTTGAGCCAGGCATGCTGATATAGGGTGAGTCAGTGGCACAAAATGTGCATATCTGCTAAACCATCCACCACTACACATATAATTTCTGAGCCTTTAGAATTTGGGAGACCTATTATGAAGTCCATAGCAATATCCCTCCATGGTGCTTCAGGAATTGCCAAAGGCTACAGTTTCCCATGACTTTTTACATTCTCATGCTTAGCAAACGTCACATTCAGGACATTCACTTACCCAGGTTTGTATGTCTTCTTTGATTCCTATCCAATAGAAATATTGTTGTACTCTTTTAAGGGTTGCTCTAACCCTAGAATGCCCTCCAACACCTTTTTTGTCTAACTCATTGAACACCACTTTCCTGAGATCACCATTATTACCAATAACCCATTTCCCTCTGCATTTAAGTACCCCCTATGATATCTCAAACAAACTAGAAACCATTGGATGCCCAGCCAACTCTGCTATGACAAGGTTCAGATCTTCATCGTCCTCATAGTTGTCTACTAATTGAGACATCCAAACTGATTGAGCTATGGTCAAATAGTGACATTTCCCCAACACTTGCAGCTTACCATTCAAGCTTACTGGTTGCCCTTGATAGGAGAAATCCATCTTTAACTTGCTGTAATCACACGGAGCCTCTCCTATTTGTTTCAGCCAATCCATGCCTAATATCATTTCCCAGTTCTTCATAGGTACCAACCAAATTTTACAATAGAATTCAAAACCTTGAACTACAAACTTCAAAATTGAACAAAACTTGTTGCTTATAATAGTTTCTCCATTGGGCATCATAATCACATTGTCTTGAATAGCCTCTTCCCAGTTAATTGGTAAGTGTAACCCCACAAATTCACTTAGAAGATTCAAGTTGCTTCCCCCATCAATAGAATTTGCAACCTTCTGTCTTGAATGTCCACCATCAACTATCATTATGTCATTTCTTTTCATTAATTGTGCTAGTGGCAGCTACAACCTCAGGTATTAAGGGAGGTTCTTCATCAAGTGGTCCATTCTCTTCATAAAAAATAGGAGGTCCATCATACATACTTGAGATTCTTCACTGATCATCTTAAATGCTCTGGGCTTGGAACATTGATGTCCAGGGGTACACTTATCATCACAGTAGAAACATAAACCTTTACTCCTTTCATCCCTTTAGGAGCTTTCAGAGTTGCAAGTTTAACTTTAGGATATGCCAATAAGGAGGTGTTACCAGGCTTGGGGATCATCATTTCTTTCCTGTTAGAGAACATAGGAACTGTCCTTACAGGATTAGTTGTAGGCCTCACCATAGCACTTTCACATTTCTTTGCCTGTTTATAAGCTAGGACCATAGTTTGAGGATCCAATAGCTTCACAACCTTCTTAGTTTCTTCCTGAAGACCTCCAATAGAACCGCCTACAACTAAGGCTTCAGTCAAGGTAGGAATCACCTCAACCAACCATCCCCTGTGTTTTTCAAAATTATCATACTAATCATTTAGAGCATCATCTTGTATAAGCATTTTAAATTGCTCAAAAATGTCTTCAACAACAGCCTCAGTAAACCTGGAAATTGATTCCTCTGAAAACTGATCCCAATTTAAATCAGGTTTCCCCACAATATAAGACTTATACCAACCCTAAGCAGTTTCATGGATATGCATAGCAGCTATGGCAATCCTTCTTCTAGAATAAACTCCATATATATTGAAGTACTCACCACAATCTGCAGTCCAACGCTTAGCTTCATCACCCTCATTGAACCTAGGAAACATTAGCTTCAAATGTTTAAGTTCCTCATCCTCATTGTCATTAATGCTACCACCAGGAGGCTTATTTAATTCCCTCCTTCTCCTTTCAGCATTCTCAGGATCCCTAAACAATCCCCTCCTCACCTCAAGGTTATTAGGCACCAGTCCCTGTACAGATCCAAGAGGATTTTGAAACTCACCCTCAAGCCCCTTTTATTTCACCAAACTCAACATACTAGACATGAACAAGTCCATATTCTGCTCAATACTCTGCAATTTGTGAAAAATCTTATTGAAGCATAATAAAAGGATCACTAGAGGTTCCAGCCATCTCAGAGTTCTAGATTGAGTTTTCAAGGAAATAAACTTGATCTCAAATTTGAACAAGGTACCAATAACAAGTGTATTACTGATTGTTATCTTTGAGCTTGAACTACATTTCAGTTACAGAAATAGACTAATTGAGACAAATCAAGTGTATGAATTCAAGTGAAAAAGTATAGATTTAACTAGCTGAGGCTTAGCTAAATCTATTTTTGAATTAATGAGCTTGAACAGTTCTAAGCTTCCTAGATATGCTGACAATTCACAGAGCTGAACTGATCTAATCAGAGTAATTAGATCAAACTGTGCAAGTTGAGTGTGTTTGATTGAATTATTTTGTGATTTGATGACTACAATTGATCCTAAATTGAAATGGACTTGAATCAAGCTTTACTAAATAGTGTTTGATGAATTACAGGTCAACGGAAGTAATTCAATCACAATTGACTCGAGCTGAAACTGAGTGTTTACCTTGATGATGATCAGTTTTAAATGATGATCTTAAGGTTTTGAAGTTAGACAGCTATTTTCAGATCAAAATTCTAATCTAGAATGAAATCAGATGACATTTGAGTGTTTTACCTTTGAATTGAAGCTGATTCAATTCAAATTTTGGCGCCAAAACTCGAGAATGAGTGATCGAGTTTGAGAGCTGTAAACAGCTTGATCTGAGACTTGAATTGATGGATTTGAAGCTGTTAATTGACTCGCCAGTGAATTCTGAGCAGATTGCAGTGAAATTTGCTGCGATCCAAGTTGATGTGGTGGTGTTTGTGGTGGTTAGAGGCGGCCGGAGGTGGTGGACATGGACCTTGATAGCTCTGATACCAATTTGTCAAGCTCAGGTATGAACTTGACTGACATTTTTATTTTTATTTGAATTTAAGACTTAGATTTTGCGATAGAAGGAGAAGAAGATAGCTTAGAGAAGAAGAAATAGACTCAGAATTGGTTATAGAGAGAGAGAGTAGAGAGATTAGAGAGAAGTTAGAGAGAACTTGGAGAGAAAGCAAGGAAACTTTTTATTATACTTCAACATATAGATTACAAAGAATTAACTTCCTATTTATACTACTACTAATATACTGCTAGTACTACTAATAATGAGCATAATCTCAGTTTTCCTAACATAGCATATCTCCAGAATTAACAACAATTACAAATAAAATGCTAATAACAGTAGAATTAACAGGTTCCTGACAAATAGATATGAGAGTACAGAGTACACAAGTGATTAAAATGCAATTACAAGTCAAAACTAAACCATACGATTGATTAATTTGCAATTAAAAATCATGTGTAATGTTAATATGTTCTAAGATTACCTGGGACATTACCCCAAATGGTGTTTTCTGATTTCTCACCACCCCACCTCTACCTCCACAATGTGAACACGTCTTTATGGAGCCGCTAGATTTCGCACCAGTTCCACCACAATTCTTACACATCTCAGAGCAAGTAACTTCAATGTTCCGCTCTCCTCCAAAAATTGATTCTTCAAAGCTCAAAAAAAGGTCATACCTACAAGAAAATATTAGGTTTGACCAATCAAAATTACACAATTTGCACTAAATAATTTCATTATGTAAATCACAGGATGTCAGATTAAGGACGACTGCTGGTTTCTAATTTCCATAACCAAATCATTCAAGTTTATATGCACTATAGAAGTTTATAAATTGATAATTATAACTCATGCTTTATCAGAAGCTAGTAACATAATTAACAGATCTTTAAAAATAAAGATGGTTTCATACAGTGCTTGATGTAGGACAAAAGATACAATTGATGAAAATAATAGAAATGGATAGATTTTGCTTATCACCACAGAGAATCAGCAACACGTCAATGTGTTTTGAGATTTCTCCTCAGAGATTACTCGCGTCCCCAAACAGAGAGATTCATAAGAATCAAAACTCTCAATTTTTAATATTCAATAAACTGTCCAATAACCTTGGGGATACATCATATTTAAAGTAAAACGTAGGAAACCCCAATAATGATTAAAAGACTAAACTACCTTAACAACTTAAATAAAATAGCTAAACTACTACTATCCCCAAATATTAAAATAAAATCCTAATTACACTATTTTCTACCCAATCAAAAACATTAAATAATTAATAATTAAATCTTGGGTTGTTGCCTTCCTCATCAGTGCTTCAGCAAAATTTCAAATAAATATACTAGAAACATCCTTTAAAAAAGAAAAACTGAAATGAAAATTTATCAAGAGGTTGATGAAACAAAAACTTAGAATGCTAAACAAACTGGAACGCACATTGGGAAAAAGATTCAAATTGTTGAAGAGTTTTCAAATATCATCGAAGAGGCTTGCGAGGACAAAGCTGAAATTGAAGAAGACAGCGTTCAAGTTCAAACAATAACAGGCGACACAAGTTGATAAGTGGCACATTAGAGTCACAGGCTGCTGTTAAGATCTTTATTATGTCACAATTGTTTCCAAAGAAGTATGTGGTCTTGGGACTGAAATTTCACAGGAAGATATATTGTAGATCTTGCGTTCCCATTTTTCAATATTAAAAAAATGTTAGGATGAGTTCTTTTCAATAACAGAAGAACGATGCGGAGTGAGTGAAGAAATTTGTTTACTAAAATTTATATTATTTATGTAGAGATAAAGTAATTGTACTTATTAGATAGATTATTCCAAAAGTCAGTTATGGTGGTAGATGGTTAATAGAATAAATATTAACGTATCTGTTTCTTTTTGAAATTAGGGGTTCCCGTTGGTATCCAAGTTTAGGGTTTTCTATAGTCCATGTAAACCAACGTAATCTCAGTTCTTAATCAGAGATGAATTATTATTGAGTTACATATATATTAAAGCTTTGAGCGTTCTGTAAATTTTTATCGATTCCCTTCAAGGACAGGTTAACTATCACCTTTCCATGTCTCCTAGTCTTTAATAATAACAGCAAAAATAGATGATTACCGTATATCAAGCCCCTGCCGTCCATTGTTTCTAAAATTAAAGTTAATGCCTCCCGCTTCACCCCTCCCTCCAAAAAACCCATTTGAGTCACCAAAAAATGCACCAAAAACTTCAAAAGGATCCACCTGATCATAACAGTTGTATCATAGAATAAGAAGCATATCTGATAGACAACCACATGGCACAAGAAGAAATCGAAGACCCCATAGCTTCAGAAAAAGTACGGTTATTACATGAACATGAAAGACAAAGAATAATATCAGTAAGATGTTCCAGAATTTAGAAAAGAATAAATAAATTTATATATATATATAGGCGCTTGATCCACGGACAAAGTTGGCTATGGATTCATGTAGCCACCAAATCTCTCACTGTCCATTAGAAGATTGGATGGTGGAGATTTAAAAAATTTTAACTCCCTCCGGAGGTTAGAGTGACAGAGGGAGTACGAAACCCTATAGGGGAAAGGTGATCTCGCCCGTCCAATCTTTTTATAGATGGTGGGAGATCAGAGCTACATACTCTATGTAGCCACCCATGGCTGTGGATCTCTTCCCATATAATATTACCTCCTGTGAAACACTAGCTGATCCATCATAGGCTCCTCCCAAACCTGCCTCACCAAAGCGATCATATAAGGATCTTCTTTCATCGTCTGCTAAGACCTACACAATTCCATTATTACCACTTAAAGGAGATAGAAGTCGAAGTTTACATATAATGTTGAATTAACATTAAAACCAGGATTTTACACTTTTATCAGCACAAATCATATATATCTTTCAAACTCATATGAAATGCATGCTTTAGAGGATATGATGCAAGAATGAATTATGAAATATGCACTATCACTGAATATAACAAATTCAAGGATGAGTAACGTAGGGGAAATAGTAATTATATGTGGATGCGGGGGAGGGGCTACCTCATATGCAGCGCTTATCTTTTTAAACTTCTCTTCAGCCCCTGGGCCCTTGTTCATGTCTGGATGAAACTGTATCCAAAGCATGGAATGGAGTTAGTTAGATCAATTCGAACAGATGTTCAGAAGTGATGAAGGGAAATATAATGAGGTCAAATCATGCTATACAATTCATTATGTAGGGAAATATAATGAGGTCAAATCATGCTATACAATTCATTATGTACAAACATAACAGGAAAAAATGGAAATATTGTATGTCCCTGCATGAGGTTAGAAATTCTAATGAAAAGGTTTCTCTAATTTAGAACACGGTTTACATACACTGCCGCCATATACAGAGATATATCACATTTTATCAGAATTTTTTCTTTCATGTAAGGCTAAAAACTTCGAAGGGTCAATAGAATATGAAAGCATTTAGGTATGCACTTAATTGAAATTCGAACATGTTTGTTCTCCACAATTTTTTAAATTAAAAGATCGTCTGTACAATGTTGAATCCAAGATCTTCTAAAATGTTGCAACTTTAATAAATACTCCCTTCATTCCAAAATAGAGACACCTTTAAAAGGTTGATGGTTTTAATAGACAATTCTATGTTTACAATTTTATCAAAAATATAATATTTAAAATTTACCCCCATTGTCATCTCTAACTTTGGAACATCGATTTGATTTGCTAGATTTGCCACTAGGCTGAGATTCCTAGAGGAAAAGCATGCTTCTCTCTGTTTGCCCTTTCAGACATTCTTGGCAAGGCAGTGATGGTTTTAATAATATGTGTGGTTCACCAATGTGAAACTTGGACAATCCATCAGGGACTATGTTTGCCTATGTCTGCATCCTTTGCGGTATGATTGGATTATACATGCGGAGTCCAATGCAATTACAGTGAAGGGAGTATTTAGGAGGTTCTATTATGCTGCTAGATGAGGGAGTTTGCTGTACTTCTGCGAGAGCTCTGACAATAATTTCTGTTACTCTAACTACTTTCCAGCTTCATAGGATTGTCCAGATTAACTAATGATGACCCCTTCTCTTTCAGGATCAACTTATAGGATAGACTCCCCAACTTAGTACAACAAGTATTTTCAAGGTAAATTTCAGATTGCTTTTCTGTTCTGCTGGAATCTGTGATCCTTCTCTGCTTAGATTTAACATCACATGGCCTTATTATTGCCATGACTTTGGAAGGATGTTATAGACCTGTGCAACAAATGCCACGGGTTTATCTTAGCATATAAACTGAGATTTGATAGGACACACTAAGACTGTAGAATAAGGACGATTGTGGAACTGGAAGATAGGGAGGCATTGTGTTTTGAACAAATTGAGATACCTATTATAGGGCTTAATCCTCTATTTCGCCAATTGCTTTCAACCTTATAATCTAAGAAACTCTATATTGATTCTCCCACTGACAAGACAACACGACAGAGCGTAAACTTACTCCAAGTACTGGAGGTAAACAAGACAATATGGAGTACACCACTATCTGAATATATTTACGCGTCAAGATGTATATGTGATACACAATATACAATATACATACATTTTTAGCACAAAACTCAATCAAGATGTATATGTGAGGTACCAATGTCCAATCTCCTATTTTATTCCCATCCCCAAGAAGAGTCATCATGTCACTGTCCATTTCATATTTCAGATTGATTTTATACTTATAACTTGTATTTAAAACACTCATGGAATGTGGCAATGTGCCACGACATAGTCATTATAGAACACAAAAATATAACTGAATGATGCTGACATATGAGCAAAAAGTCACACTGTAACAACAATACAATAAATATGCCATAAGTTGGGACAAGTGAAATAGTATCACACAGTCACAATATACATAAGCGGCAGTAGGCCGCAGGATCACATGACACATCAAGAAACAAATTCTGTAATTTATGTGGCGTGGGCTGTGATAAGTAAAATCAGAATTAAATCAAATAAACATCACACAATCATCGTATAGAAATAAATTTAGAGAAAGACGGACACCTGGCGAGCAAGTTTGCGGTAAGAACTCTTGATCTCCTGCAAGGTTGCATTTCTACTCACATTCAGAACAGAGTAGTAATCAGAGCCACCGGAGGCAGCCGCCGTGATGACGGTCTCACAGCGACGACGATTATTTGCATTTGTTAAACGATAATTAGGGTTTCTGGAGAAGCTCCTCAGAGTTGGATATACAAAGTTGGAAAATCCGAAGGATTTGATTGAAGAAGCTGGAACTGGAGGAGAGAGGTTAGAGAGAGGACCGGTTGAGCTAGACTTGATGCAACGGCAGCTGCAAGTAATGTTTTGCATAATTATCATCGCCGGTCGGCGAATGTTTGATTATCAGTTGTTTAATCCAGTGTTCAGAGCGACGAACCATGAATTGGGGCGCCTATCTCGATCTTTTTAAATAGAAGATAATTTTGGGAAGAAAAGAATAAAGAGAGAAAATAAAGGAAGAAAAATAAAAATAAGTCAATTATTTTGTGTTTTTGAGTTTATGACAGAAAATGGGCGTGGCAAAAATAAAAAATTTATACTTATTATATTTAATAACGTAATAGAAATAATGAAATATTTTAATTTTGGGGATGATTATTTTTTCTTTTAATTTTTTTTTTTTATTTTGGTACTACGCTCACTAGTTATAAAAATAAAGAAAAAGAAGAGAAATTAATGAAAAATAGTTTTTTTTCTTTTGTTCGTGAGTGTTATACTTGGAAGAAAAGACCAAAAAAGATAGAAAGTTGACCATCACTTTCCTTTTAAAAAAAATTTCTTCAAGGTAAGTAAGAGGAGTTAGAGCAAAAGTAATGTTACCCGATCAAAATATTTTATTATTCCTATTATACCCTTAAATATGACAATCATTAAATTTCTTATTATTCCTCATTCTATTTTCTCTCTTAAACTCATGAATACAAAATATTTTACTTTTTCTCCCTTTCATTTCTCTCATGCATTTCACTCTCTCATTTTTTTTTCCCAAACTAATGAACATAGTGATGGGAGGAAAATTTTAGAAGGAAAATGATGGTCATTTTTTTTTCTTCTTTTCTACTCTTTTCTTTCCATTATAAAACTCATAAATAGAAAAAAGTGCTCACTTTTTATTCATTTCTCTTCTTTATCTTCCCTTTTATGACTTATGAACATGGTATAAAATTTTTAAATTAAAGAAATTTTTCACCCATTTTTGAGTAATTTAATTGATTAAAAAAGAAAACTGAGAAAAAAAAAAAAGCAAGAGCAAGATTCATTTGATGAATATCAGATTATGTTACAAACTCGTGAGAAACATAGACCGTTGTGATATATTTTTATTTTTTAAATTTTTAGATATAAATTATTAACATTTTTTAATTTTTGGATAAATAAAATTACAAAATTGTAAGTTTTTATTGTTTGAATAATGCAAGGGGATGGGCTCTCACTTACACTAAGTCGTGAAAGCAAATCAAAATTGAGCCCTTTGACTTAGGCCAAATGATAAAATCAAAGGATCTTTCCTTTAATACTTCAATCTCTTTGTCCATAGATTTTATCATTATTTCCTTCAAAATTGCACTCTTTATGTGCATTTTGGCGGGGTTGATTATGCGAATCTTTATACTACAGAACTCATATGATCCTTCTTTTTGAAGCAAAAGCAAAATAAAATATTTATATTATTGGATGAAATTGAAAAGAACTAATGGTCCAAGAGGATCGAATCAAAGGTCTAATAGAAATTTTCAGTGCTAAAACAAACAACTAAACTTAAAAATAACTACCTTTCATATCTCAATTTCCCCAAAATCATGTAGCAAAAACCACAAACCTAATTTGTAACTTTCAATATCCTCTAAGCCTGCGATATTATGAGCGAATAATATACCTTAGTACTGGCTTATCTTGTATGTTCTTTCTCCTAGAATCATATTTCTAAAACTAAGTATTCTTTGTCGGTTCACTATTGTGATGAGGAATGCAGGGCTACTTCAGAGTGACGATATACCCAACAATAATATCAAGAAACAAAGAATCACTACTAATTGCAAATAAAAAGAGCTAAAAAACAAAATGTCTAATAAATTTTAAGAAGATTGTGTAAGAAAAAATAACTTTTGTCAAAATATTAAGGGTTTTGTTTGGTAATTGTTTATGTTTTTAAGTTTTGCTTTTTGTTTTTGATTTTATATCTTTCTATCTTCATTTGTTTCCACTTGTGAAATTATAAAATAGACAACAATGTTTGATAACTATGTTATTATAACTATATAAACATAGAAATCAAAACTAAAATTTGACAATTAGCAACCAAGCTTTTTGCTAATAATTTCAATAATTTAAAAGTAAAACAAAAATCTAAAAGTATGAGCAGTTACCAAACGAACCATAAAGAATCAAATGCTGACATAAGTAGAAATTAACCACAAATTAAGTGAAATGGCAACTTAGAGAGCTAACGTTTTTTTTAATGTATAAGTCAATTATAAAAAGAAATAAAAAATATTAACAGATTTTCATAATGAAAAATTCGAAGGGCGGCTTTGTATTCTATCAGCATGACCCATTAAAGCACTTTAACCCATATTAACAGTTTTGAGAACAAAAATTTACTTTCAAACAAAAACTCAACAATTCAGTTTAAAACCACCTCTAAAATTCAAGATTATCAAGTTTAAATTGGAGAGTTCTACCTTATGTCTTATAATTCATAATTTAGTTTAGAGCCACCTAAGAAGTTTGTGCCGCCCCCAATTTTTCACTCATAATCCATGTGAAAA
>JAUMHB010029501.1:0-20829 GCA_032359685.1 Pittosporum tobira | reverse complement strand
TTTTTTTGGTGCGGAGGCTATCATATTAATTAATAATTACAAGAAAGGAGTCTCATCTTAAAACATACTAAATAAAATTAAAAAAATAAATATATATAATGTAACATATTCAATAAAATATTAAATATATTGTGATAAATTCACAATAAATTCATAAAATGAATATATTATATTATTTAAATAGTATAATCATAAACTTAAAAGACATCAGTTAATTAACAAATAATAAAATAAAATTTAATTGGAAAATGATACTATTAAAATCCTGTTTGTTATAATTTATTTTAAAAAATATATATAAAAACTATATTTTATTTTATTTTATTTTTAAAAGATAAAGTTATAAACTTACAAAATAAGTGCTTACCCAGAGTTCAATTACGCAGCCCAAACTACCTGCAATTACATGATAGATCAATACAGATTTGATAGATACTGTAGTAGTACTGATTCACCGTATTTGCTGAACCCTCTCTGTCTGAACCCTAAAATCGAGCTCTCTCCAATGACTTCAACTGAACTCGCCAATAACGGCTCCTCAGAGACAAGGAATCCCCAATCACAAACAGAACCATCTGACAACACACCTGCCGAGCCTACTGCCACTGAAAGCCTAAAGCCGGATCCTGCGAATCAGAATCCTCCGCCTACTGAGGAAGGTTCCGCTGCGGCACCGGAAGCTACGACGGACTCGGACGACAAGAAGTGGCCAGGATGGCCCGGAGATTGCGTTTTCCGGCTAATTGTGCCCGTGTTGAAAGTCGGCAGCATTATTGGCCGAAAGGGAGATCTCATTAAGAAATTGTGTGAGGAGACTCGCGCTCGCGTTCGCGTTCTAGACGGCCCTGTCGGCTCTCCTGACCGCATTGTCAGTCTTTACTTCTCTCTCTCTCTCTCTCTCTCTCTCTCTCTCTCTCTCTCTATATATATATATATATATATATATAGTTCTTTCTTGCATGCATTGCAGTGAACTCAATATTTTCAATGCGTGAAATTGGTTTATTTAAAATAGGTTTGATTGTGTGAAGAGTAACGTTTCAATTCTCAAGTAAGATAATGTATATTGTTTTGGGGTTCTAATTTTTCGGGAATGAGTTATCTATCCAATGGGGGAATTAGAGAAATTGTGATATTAGCTAACAATTGGTGGGTGATTGTAAATACGTGCTTCCTTTTATATGCTAATGCCCTGATTGTGCCTTTTTGGGGTAAGGAATTCGAAGGACTTCAAATCCAGGAAAGGTTGGGTAAGTAAATGATAGGAAAGTTAACATTCCTTAGCTTTGTTTAATATGGAAAAAATAGTAACTTTACCATCCTATTCTTGTGAGTTAGTCCCTCCATTCCATGAAACGAGTGTTTGTTCCACAAAAGTAGCTCCATCTTCTATGACACAGTGTCCTAAGGTTTATTATCACTATTCAACATCATGCAACCACAACTGAACAAACTGCTAATTGTATTTAGAGGTAAACATGGAAAGAAAAGACATCCTTAATATTTGCAAAAGTTTCATATGTCACTCTTCTTATGGAATGAAGGCAGGAGTAAAGAAACAAGTAAGTCTTTATGTTAGAATTGTCTTTTACTCTCACAAATTAATTGAAGTAAAACAAAAATATTCTCATTACTATATGTTGGCAATCATTTTTCTGGACATTAATTTGGGTGTTGAGGGAAGAGTATGTATCCTTTCTTGTTGGAGGATTTACTCTTTAAACGGTTTAGAGGTTTTGGAGGGAGGGAAGGATGCAAAGTTACTTTTGGAAGTTGGCAATCTTCTTTGTTTTCGGCCACTACTATTTCGGCAGGGCTATTTGCTATTTCCGCAAGTAGTCCCTCCACCCCTCCAAATTTATTTCTTTATACCTAAAGTGCCCTCCATTCACGACAATTTGCTAAGAGATAAACAAGATAAACTGGTTATTGTTCATTCTTTCATCATCATAGGCTCATAGCATCTCCACTATTCGTATGGTACAATTAGCTTCCTTGGTCATTGAATAGGCAAGAAAAACCCAGACCAAAAAGACAGAAGCATACCCAAAACTATAGGAGGAGAATTGCAGGGATGTCAGATATTTAAGAAGAAAAAACACGACTAGTGTTGTCGGCGTCTCCTTGCCGACCACTATATATTACTGATGTGGAAGAAAATAAATTATTTATTTTATTATTTAGATAAAAGTAATTGTAATTTTTAATTATATTTTAAATTAGAATAGTCCAGAAGTTTATTTAAGGTAGTAGAGTATTATTAGGATATTTGTTTCCTTTTAAAATAGGATTTTACTTGGTCGATAAGTTTAGGATTTCCAGCTGTCGTCTATTTAAACTCTTGTAATGTTTCATTGTTAGGGGAGTTAAAACCTTATGGTTTTATTTGTCTGCGGACACGAGCGATCTCTGCAGAGAGACCTCAAAACATACTGCGGTATGGCTGATTTCTTGAGGGAATAAGCAAAATTCTGATTTCTTGAGGAAATAAGCAAAATTTATCTTTTCTATCTTTCTATTTTTTTCATCAATTCTATTTATGAATTGAGTAAAACCTTATGATTTTATTTGTCTGCGGACACGGGCGAATTCTGCGGAGGGACTTCAAAACATAATGCAGCATGCCTGATTTCCTGCAGGAATAAGCAAAATCTATCCTTTTCTATTTTCCTATTTTTTTCATCAATTCGATCAATTGTCCTACATCAATTACCTTTGAATACTTTATCAGATCCAACCATCAATTCCGAAAATCAGGACAAAATGATAAATCTCATATTTTCTCACACCAAGACCACCACAATTATTAGATCCCACTCCCACTACCACCATCATCAGATTCGACGGGGAAGAAAGTTGTTCCTCGCTTTGGTCGTCCCTTTGCCCCATCACCTTCACTGCTGATACGACTTCTTGTTCGTGACAATTATGCTATCATCTACAAATTCTACACTCAACAGAGATTCTTGGTTGCGGTTGAACTTTTAGATAGAAATAACTTGGAGAGAGATTTTGAGTGAAAGAGTGAAAAAGATGAAGTTGAATGAGGGCAGTTAAGACAGAAAAAAATTACTCTGGGCAGGTGGTGGGAACCACCTGCGGAAATAGCAAATTGTACTGTGGAAATAGCATTTGCCTTGTTTTCTTGGTGCTCTGGGTTTGACCATAATGCTAGGGTTTTAGATATAACTATTTATATTTTTGTTGCTAGATATTATCTTCTTTCTTGCATCTCTGTATCCTTTGAAAATGTTTTTTCTGTCATCCTTTTGCTATAGAGTGGGTAGAATCCTTGTCTCCTGTGACAGTATTTTCTCTTTTCATCTAATAGACTTTTTAGTTTATCAAATTTCTCCTGACAACAGGAAGTTATATCTACTAAAATTACCTGATTTTCATGAGTCACCAAAACATTAAAAAGTTCTTAGTATAATAAATTCTGCAGCATTGAACTTTTTAGATGAATCCTAGCACCGTGGTTACTTTTTGATTGAAAAGAGAGAGAGAGAGTATACCTGAAACACAGTTTCAATTCCAATTCCCCCCACCCTCTCTTTCTCCCCCCTCCTCTTTTATTATCAACTGGCATTTTTTCTAACTCTTTTCATCTACTCTAAAAATTCTAGGTCTTAATATCGGGAAAGGAAGAGCTAGAGGCTTCGTTTTCCCCCGCAATGGATGCAGTAATGAGAATTTCCAAACGTGTCAATGGATTACCTGAGAGTGAAGAAGATGCGAAAGCATCTGGAGCTGCTGCGGTTGCATTTTGCTCAGTTCGGTTATTGGTGGCATCCACACAAGCCATCAATCTAATTGGAAAACAAGGCTCTTTAATCAAGTCAATACAGGAGAGCACCAGTGCTTCCATTCGGGTTCTCTCAAGTGGTATATTAATATACTCCATGTTACTATTAAATTGTTGCCCCACCCCTGGGAACTCCTTCATGATAAAATTGACGGATGAAGAGCCCCACGGTTCATTTTGTGTCTTGCTTGTTTGTTTTCCCAATCACTTTGATGATTCTTTTTAATCTGGAGAACAAGCCACTGATGCTGGTCTATATTTTGGCAGATGGAGTGCCAACCAATGGCAACTCAGATGAGAGGATTGTGGAGTTGCAAGGAGAAGCTCTAAAAGTTCTTAGAGCTCTCGAAGCTGTGGTGGGGCACCTAAGGAAATTCCTGGTTGATCATAGTGTTCTTCCCCTCTTTGAAAAGAGCGTAAGTTAATTTTTTGGTTTGTCAAAAAAGATGTCTGTTAGCATCTGTATTTCTTCATAGTTTTGGTTTGTATTTAAGCATCCACTACTCTATAATTTTACAGTATAGTACACCTGTCCTACAAGAGCTTCAGGAAGAGACTTGGGCTGACAAGCCAACGCTGCACGCTCCTTCGCAAACTGGAATAGGTAGTGATTATCCTTTTTCACTGAAGAGGGGCTCTCTGTATCTTGACCGTGAAAGCAGTCTCGAGTCCCGGCTCTCTTCGTCTAAACTGTCATTATATGGAAAAGAGAGTGGACTTACTGGATTGCGTTCTCCAGGGCGTAGCCGTGTTGGTGGTCCTATTGTCACTCAGGTTAGGTAGTTTCAGCATTTAATTTATAACTAATTTATACTATGTCATATTGTAGTTGAACTTCCAGAATTGTGGTTGGAATGCATATTTTTGTCCTAATTACTACATCAAAATTAAGAGAGTGAAAAATCTGAAACTATAGTAAGAAATTATTAAGAAAATAAAACACTTGGACTTTAAACAGCATTGTAACAAACCTTTATTCTGAAAGTATTACATATTAGATTGTTATCCCTGTCCAGGAACATGTAGACAATTGTTTTCTAACAAAAAATTCCAAACAGAACTTGTATGTCTAATGTGGTAAATAAGTGGTGCTGTAAACTTCTGGAGAACTTTTCAGTGAACTCTTTTCTTTTTTTCTTTTTCTTTAACTAATCTCCTAAATTGAGTTGAGCCCTTCTCTGAGAAAATGAAAAATGATTCTTGCTCCTAACGGTATGGGTTTTCAACTAGGTTTCATACTGTATTAGTTACCCCTAGTTAGGTTTTACTTCTTAACTTTTTTGTGTGGAGCAAATCCTTGTTTATGTATTTCCTATAGTCCTTTAAACTAAATCCATTTAATTCTGGACTGATCCCCATCTTGAATGATTAGATTCTAGGTGGAGTTGGCAGATTAAGCCGGAGCGCTTTTTGTCTGAGTCTATCAATCATGAATTTCTAAAAGGAATTTGTTAGTTACAATTCAGGGAACCTAATACTTAGACATTGTTGAGATTCTTTTGGCTTTGTTTCACTTTGTGAATGTCTCAAACATAGATATTTCTCTATTAAAAATGCTAAAATAACATAGTATTTCAAATATTCTTGCAAGGAAAAATGCCTAAAGGTATGCTACCTCACAAATTTTGTAGTGTGGCACATCAGAATTAACTCGTAGCATGAAGCATGAACATTAGAATTAATGGTGCTATAAGAAAGAAGGATAGGAGGTGGTGAAGTACGGTTTTGATATGTTCCAGTTTTGTAATTTATTTTCTTAATATTATATCATCTATTTGTTGGTTCGGTTCAGTTCTATACATGACAAGTTTTTTCTAAAATAGGTAGCACAAACTATGCAAATACCACTTGCTTATGCTGAGGATATCATCGGGATCGGAGGGTCAAATATTGCATACATACGACGTACTAGTGGTGCTATCCTCACTGTTCAAGAGAGCAGAGGCTTACCAGACGAAATCACCGTGGAAATTAAAGGAACCTCTTCACAAGTTCAGACAGCTCAGCAACTTATTCAGGTGAAAGAATCTTTCTTTTGTTATGATGTTATTTACTTGGGCATAAAACTGTAAAAGGCGCAGTTGAGTTGAGTTATGATGTTATATAATTTCTCATTAGGCCTTGTTCTCCTGTTGGAAAATTAACCTGTCTTGAATGTGCACCTTTGTTTATTTTACTTGTTAAATTAAACAGAGTGAAAGAAAGGAGAGAGAGCTATACCATATCTCTAGAAAGTAAGGTTTTATCAGGTAGTTCTTTTAGGATACTTAGGTTTTCTTATCGATGTTTCTGTTAGTTGTGTTTGGAAAATCTTCCAAAAGCAAAAAACAAAAAACAGAAAAACAAACATTTGTGTTAGTAATTTCTGCGAACAGGTTCTTGTGGTGTTAGATTGTTAAGAAAGTGAATAATACATGAGTATAGATGCGCCAAGATTAATATGAAATAAAGGCAATATATTTATTAATGTTTATTTTATTTTTTTCCTTGTAGGAATGTGTAAACAGCCACAAAGGCATTGTTCCTAGCAGTAGTTATGGCAACATGGAACCAGATTCGAGGTTGTCATACTCTCAGTTGGGAAATACCTCTTCATATGCATCATCTTCTTTTGGAGGTCGACAGTATGGACAGCAATATGGTCAAGAGTATGGTCTGTATGGGTCCTCAGGTTTAGGAGGATACAGTTGTTACAGGATATGAACGATGGCTTGAAGGCCAAAAAGTTGCTCCGTAGCTGGCTGTTCAATCGAATTTTCAAATTGTTGTCGAATGTACTGCATGTAAATCTTCTTCTGATTATTCTAACTTTAATTATTTGCAACGACTGTCATAATTATTCAGTTGAATTGAAAAAGTGAAGGAAATGGAAAGAAAAAAAAAAAAAAAAGAAAAAAAAAAAAGCGCTATGATAAGTTCTATCAGCGTTCTTGATGTGTCCGAGGCGATTGTTGATGATTCATGTTTTTTCTGATTGTTCAAGTTTGTCAACAAATCTAATGATTTTTCTGATGATTATTGGGTCAGTTCGGAATTTGCAAAATGCGGTCTGAAAAAATAATAAAGAATAAAAAACAATGGAAAAAAGGAAAAAGCTAGGGTAATAAGTATAAATAATCATACTTAGAAAAATAATTATGTCAAGAACAACGTTAGAATATGGTAGGTTGATTGATGGTAGAATTTTAATAAAATTTTAGATTTTATTTATTTATTTATTTTTTTGTTTTCTCTCGAGTTTTTTAAATCTCAAACCAGAGCTTTCAAGTTTGTGAATAAACTGAAAAATCTGAAAAAAAAAAACCAATAAATGCTGGAATTCTTAGCGCCTGATGTGCTCAAGACACTACTCTTTCAAAAAACAACGACATTCGCCACGAGTAAAATTCTGAGTTCTCCCAATTCTGCAAGACACATAAGGAAACCTTGAGGGACTAAAGTGCAAAAATTATTATGCAATAATATTTTGTGGAGGGACGGGAGATTAACGAAAATGTTACAACTTTTAAGGTCCCGGCAAGAAATCCTTGTTGGAATTGTACAAGAACAAAAAATCGAAAAGTCAAAATCAACAATTTTTTGCTCACCAAACAGGGCTAAATTCCTCGACAAGCTTCGCAATCTCATCGACCGTATTTAAACTTCGAAGTTTCAAAACTCCTAGTCACGAAAAGTCACTCCAAGGAGGAGTACTGAAAATGTCAGGCGAAACGAAGTTCAGCGTGATGTGTAGCCTCTTCAACTGGATGCAGAAGAGCAAATCCTCGGCCAAGAAAAGATCCAAATTCAGGAAATTCCTCGACACTTACTGCAAACCTAGCGATTACTTCAGCGCCATAAGGCTGATACTCCCGAGCCTAGACCGAGAGCGTGGCACGTACGGGCTCAAGGAGTCTGTGCTCGCCACGTGTTTGATCGATGCTCTTGGCATGTCCAGGGAGTCACAGGATGCTCTCCGCCTCATAAATTGGCGCAAGGGTGGAGCCAAGACTGGTGCAAATGCCGGAAATTTCCCTCTCGTGGCCGCTGAGGTTGGGTGTTTAGTTGAATTTTTGTTTGTGGTTTTTGTTATTACTGTATAATGTTAAACTATTTCTTGAAATGGGCGAATTCAAATAGTGTGTTGATTAGTGTTACTAGATAGTTAAGAGCTACCATCAATCAGTTCATTGGTGCTAGCCTATTACATTATTGAATAATCAAACTTTGCCGAAAAATAACCAAGCAAAGTTGTGTGTTCTCATCACCTTTTTAGGATAGTAAGGAATTCATATGTATTCAAATCTGGTGACAATTCTAACATTATAAATACTACATACACATAAGCTATACACCTGTTGATGCACTTGAAATTAATTTAAAATTAGGCCCTTTTATTGAAATTAACAGATGACATAGG
The DNA here is from genome assembly GCA_032359685.1 of Pittosporum tobira. Taxonomy (NCBI): domain Eukaryota; kingdom Viridiplantae; phylum Streptophyta; class Magnoliopsida; order Apiales; family Pittosporaceae; genus Pittosporum; species Pittosporum tobira. The sequence goes on along the minus strand of JAUMHB010029501.1, from coordinate 12,625 downwards.
CCCTTTTATAGAAATTATTTGAAGGACTGTGCCTTGTTTTAATTTATTGAAACTGATTGAACACTCGAGTCCTTCTAATTTTAACTTTAAAAGGAAGTCATGAACCACACCACTAGGGTATGGATTATTTTAAGGTACCACAAATGGATAATTTTGCCTTCAACTGGTCTGGAAAGCCCTTCAAAATGGTCTGGCAGTGGACATCCAATTTGTATTGAAATCATGTATTGAAAATCTCATCCATTTCTATGGACAGGTTCTTCAACTCAGGCAGGGAATGACTTCTGGAGGACTTACAATAAATGAATTAAATAACTTACTTGATCGCTTGGCCTCAAGTGAAAATAGGTAAATCAGTTTGGTGGTGTATATTTCTGATAAAGTTGGTGTTATTGAATGTTGCAGCACCATGAATCTCTAAACTACGAAATTTAATTTTCACGGATTAGAGACCAGTATCTTGATCCAATTTTGATTTGATATTATCACAACAGAGTAGAGAAGATTTCTGTTCTTTCTGAACTGATCCAGAAAACAAATGCTCAGGAAATGAAGTGGATTATTATGATAATTCTTAAAGGTTTTGTAATAATTGATTCTGATTTTTGTTTCTTGGCCATTTTTAGTACATATAAAGTAATAAATATGAGCTTTTTATTTTTATTCATTCCTTCCAGATCTAAAGTTGGGAACGAGCGAAAAGAGCATCTTCCATGAATTTCATCCCGATGCTGAAGACTTATTCAATGTCACATGTGACTTAAAACTAGTTTGTGAAAAATTAAGGGACCGAAATCAACGACATAAACGCCAGGTACTTCAAGTTTTTCTAAGCCTTTCTAATTTCTGTGTCTCTAATTTATTTTGGTATCCAATCACATACCTATCAGGAAATGATTACCTATCAAAAATATTTGGCTAATATTGTTTTATCCTTTGCAGGACATAGAGGTTGGAAAACCTGTACGCCCCCAATTAGCTCTAAGGATAAGTAATGCAGCCAGTGCATGGAAAAAGGTCTGTTAGCAAGTTTTTGTTTTAACAAGAAAAAAGTCAAAACTTTTGAGTATATCAGCTGACTATGTAATTTGATAGATTAGGGAATATTCGACTGATTTCATCTTATTCATTGTTGTCTCTGCTGTATGATATATTTGCTTTCTCCTTTTGTGTAGCTTCACGGAAAGGAAGTTGTTGTTGAATGCAAATTTGATGGGGACCGCATCCAAATCCATAAGAACGGGGAAGATATACACTTTTTCTCAAGGTATTTGCATGCTTGAGCCTTATTAATTAAAATTTAAAATTTACACTCTCTCAAGGAATTTAAAATTTCAAACTCTCAAGCTGGTCCAAATGTAGCAGTTTCTACCATCTTGTAGGACCTTTCTCGACCATCCTGAATATGGACATGCAATGTCAAAAATTATAAAGCAAAATGTTCTCGTTGAAAGGTATGATTCTAACATCAAGTTACATTCAATTTATGGATTTATTTTTTTCAAATCTCTAATTTCTATTTTCTTTTTCAGGTGTATACTTGATGGAGAAATGTTAGTGTGGGACACCTCTACAAACCGTTTTGCTGAATTTGGTTCAAATCAGGAAATAGGTTATATACTTTCTGGTCCATATCTTTGCATCATCATTTTATAATTCTTGGTATGGTTTAGTTGTAATATCTTATGAACTTTTTGATCCTTGTTTCAGCCAAGGCTGCAAAGGAGGGACTTGATAGTGACCGCCAGGTTTCCCGCTGTATATTATTTACTTTGCTGCTCCCTAGTAGGAAATTTTGTAATAAAGTTTTAACTTATTCCTTGTTTCAATGCAGTTGTGCTGTATCCTTCCCATAATCAGCGTATTTTGTAGGTGCCTCAGTTTAGCAGCAATAGACTGTAAAATGTTCCAACAACTGTCTTACTTTCTGAAAGTCAACCTATTGATTTGTTAAAAAAATGGGTCAACCTACGAAGTAGATCTTGTATACCTTGACATGATGTACGGTTAGATGTTGCATTTGATATTCTCTATGATGGAGATACCAGTGTTATTCACCAAACCTTGAAGGAACGACATGATCTCCTTCAGAAGGTTGTGAAGCCCATTAAGGGCCGTTTGGAAATTTTGGTTCCCATTGGTGATCTTAATGCTCATCGTCCGTCTGGTAACAATGCTATCTAGTTTTTAACTTAGACATCTCACAAAAGTTTTCAATAATTTACTCTTTTGGAGATCTGTTATTGCAATTTTATGCCATTTATGGTTTTACCTGTCCTGGCGTTACAGGGGAACCATGTTGGTCTCTCATTGCTTATGGTGTTGATGACGTCGAGAGATTTTTTAAAGAAACTATAGAGAACAGGTCAGTGTTTTTTTTATTTTTTTTAACTTTTTTAGGGGTCACATTTCTTTCTCAGAGCTGGTGTTGAGAGGAGATTATTTTACTTGGTTTTATCTTGTGCATTTTTGGATAGTTGTATATGTTAATCAGATTTACTGTGGATTTCCATTTTGTCTAATGATCGTAAAATTGTCTTGAATGAAATGTTGCAATAGTGATTGGTTGGCTCAATATTTTATTAAAAAGTTGCTTTCTTTCACCCCGTTAGAGATGAAGGGATTGTTCTAAAAGACCTTGGTTCAAAATGGGAACCAAGTGATCGGAGTGGAAAGTGGTTGAAGCTGAAGCCTGATTATGTTAGAGCCAGCTCTGATTTGGATGTTCTTATCATAGGTTTGTCTTCCTGTTCTAATTATTATATTTTCCATGAAGCAGTATGGTGCATTATATTCGGTTGTAGCTTCTTTTTAAGGTTATGTTTGAATAAAATTTTCTGTAGGAGGATATTATGGCTCTGGACGCCGTGGAGGCGAGGTAAGAGAATTCTCTTTGTATCCATAAGTTATTATTTATACTTACTTCTTGTTGTTTCATGGGAGATGATTCCGGAATGTTCTCATATTATTGAAGGTTGCTCAGTTCCTTGTGGGCCTGGCGGAGCGTCCTGCCGCAAACACATATCCCAGGCGGTAAGTAATTCACATGAATCAATTGATTCACATGTCTCATGGAATGGGTGTCAGTGGTTATAATTTATTCTCATTTTATTGCAGATTCATTTCGTTCTGCAGAGTGGGTACTGGTTTATCTGATGAGGAGCTTGATGCTGTTGTAACTAAATTAAAACCTAATTTTAGGTACTATTAAATAATCTATGTGGTTCCGAACTCAAACGCATTCATATTAATTTGAATCTGTTTGAAATACTAAATTAGACTTCATTTTACATATTATAATGCATCTATTAAACTTCCGAATATGCTTTTTCCAGGAATTACGAATACCCGAAAAAGTCTGCACCAAGCTTTTATCGCGTTACAAATAACTCAAAAGAGAGACCAGATGTTTGGATTGATAGCCCTGAAAAGTTAGCATGTGCTTCTTCTTAAAAGTAAAAAACAACATGCTATTTCTTTAACATTGTATCTCACCCTTTGCCCTCTTTATTTGCAGATCGATTATACTTTCTATAACCAGTGATATCCGAACAATTAGATCCAGGGTATGACTTAGAATATTAATAATCTTTTAATTGACTAAAATATCTTAATTATTCTTTGCTAGGGCTCATCTTAACCCAATTTTCCCCATAGATATTTGCTGCACCATACAGCTTGAGATTTCCACGGATTGATCATGTGAGATATGACAAGCCATGGCATGAATGCCTTGACGTGCAGTGTAAGTTCTGAATAATTTTCTTTCGGGTTTGACTTTTCCCTCAAGTTATAGATTTAATATACAAAAAATGCTAAAACTTTCAAAAAGTTCGTTGCTTTTCACATACTTTTATGTTTTTCCCTTATTGCAGCTTTTGTAGAATTGGTAAATTCGGGCAATGGTACCACACAGAAGGAGGGCAATAATGGAATTGTGCAAGATGACACACCTAAACAACCTGTGAAAGCCGGCTCGAGAAAAGGAGAGAAGAAGAATATTTCTGTGGTTCCTTCTCATTTCATTCAGACTGATGTTTCTCATATTAAGGGGGAGACCTTGATTTTGTCAAACATGGTGTTCTGTATCCTGCCTCCAATTTTGCTAAATTAACTTCATTTCTTTCCACCTATTTGTCCAAGAAAATTTGTTAAATTTTTCATTATATATATAGATGTATATGTATATATTATTTTTGTTATATGTACCAATTCTTCCTTGACTTTATTATAGACTTTGTTAATTTGCCTCCAACCCTTACGCTAGATTCCTCGCACAGACTGGTGGCTGAGAACGGGGGTACTTCCTCAATGAATCTTAATAACACAGTTACCCACTGTATTGCAGCTGAAGCCAAAGGTCTCTCTTTCTCTCTCTCTCTCTCTCTCTCTCTCTCTCTCTATATATATATATATATATATATATATGTATGTATGTATGTATGTATGTATATACACACACGTCTCTTGCATGGCAATTTTTCTCTCGATAAGAAGGAGCAATTTTATTTATTTATTTGTTTTTTTTACTCGTTTTAAATTGATATGGTAGGGATAAAGTTTCAGGCAGCGAAGCAGCGAGGAGATATTATTAACTACTCTTGGCTCTTTGATTGTTGTTCACAGAAGAAGCTTCTTCCCTTAAGGCCAAAGTTAGTTAGTCATTCATCCTTTTTGTCATTTCTATTGCACATATGATATGTATGATCATAGCAGAATGCGAGACTAATAATGTTTTGTGTGGAGGCAGGTACTTCCTCCACCTTTCTGAACTTTCAAAGAAAACGTTACAGGAGGAGATTGATGAATATTCCGACTCTTACTACTTGGATCTTGATATTGTCGGCTTCAAGCAGGTATACAGAAACTGTTATATTTTCTTTTTCTTTTTAACTTCTATTTTTAAGCTAAATGTGATGTAAAAGATTAAACTGTTGTTTCCTTTCAGCTCTTGAATAACATAGAAAGATCAGAAGATTCTAAAACCGTTGACTATTATAAAAAGAAATACTGCCCGAAGGATAAATGGACCCGCTTTCATGGATGTTGCATTTATTTTCTACTCTCAATTCAGTCGTCGTAAGGCTCATCCACATTTCTCTTTTTTCGTATGAAATTGTATACATTTTTGCTTTATCATAATGGATCTAACTTTTGTACGAGTTCTATAGGAATTCAGAGTGGAAAGCTTCGCTGGAACTTACACAAAGGAGGATGAAGCTTGAAGTTTCCTTGGGTGGTGGCAAAGTCAGCAACAGCCTTTCTCATGCTACACATGTGGTGGTCTTGTCTCTACGAGGTTCTAGTGTGGATTTTGAGGCAGCATTAAATAGGTAGAACTTCAATTGACTAATCATGTCGTTCCTTTGTTCTATTTGTCATGGAAATCTATTTACCATTTTCATTTAAACGATCAATAAAATACAAAGTTTAGGTTACAAGTTGTTACTTATGTAGCGATGCTATATGTTTATGATAGTACTGTTTACAATCAGAAAATTGAGAAGTTATTTCTATCTTAGCTTTTTCTTTTTCTCCCTCTTTTAGCAGTTTCTCAGCAGCGGAGAGACATGTTATACATAAGAAAATGATGCATGTTGTTAGGTCCCAGTGGCTAGAGGACTGTATTGAGAAGAATCAAAGAGTGAGAGAGGATACATATAGTATACAGCTTGAAGGCTTAGAAGATTCTGCTGCTGGAGAGTGGTAAGTGTTATATGAAAGCAATTAATGATATACAGCTCTATCCATAGGCCTTAAATTGTTTTATAAGGAGTAAATTGTTTTGGGTGGGGTCTACACATCTTGGCGAAGGGACTTCTTTTTGTGGAAGTTTAATTGCCTCGAGGTTTTGCATAGATATGATTTTTGAAAAACCTTTTCATACTTCATAAGATATGAATTACACCGTTGGGAGCAACAGCCATCGTCAACTTAACTGGAAAGTTGGTGAACCTTTCCATTTAAAAATTTTACATGTTGGCCTCGTATTTATTGTCTGAAGATTTATCTTGATGGGAGTATATTGATGTTTTATCTTTTTGTGGTGTCTGTATATCATCTCTTTTCAGCATATATGAGCTCAAAACAGAAGACCAATCGACTTTCGGGGATGTTTGGAAGCGGGACCCATCACCTTCTCTCAATAAAGATGGAAAAGATAGAAAACGAAAAGCCTCTGTTAATTCTAGCTCTATGGCCTCAACCAAGAGTGACGAGATAATGAGAGGAAGAGGAAGAGGAAGAGGAAGACCTACAAGCACAAGGACAAGTAAAGGGCAAACAGGAGTCATCCAGCCTCGAAGGACAAGGGCACGAATTGGGAACAAGGCAGCTAAAATATCTGAAAATGAGTCAGATGTTAACGATTCTTCGGATGAGACCGCTATTAAGGAAGACACTGAAATGGGAGAGGGATTTGTCGACAAGGAAAGTCCAAATGTCCAAGAAAATGAGATGATAGTAGAAGATTCTGAATCATCAGAACAAGACAAGGTAATAGTTGAACGAGAGGATGCAGAAGATGGTGAAGAAGGAAAATGGGTTGAAAGAGTTCATGGATCTGGTTTGGTGGGTATGGATAGTACCCGTGAGAATGAAAAGGTTGAAAAGCTGCGGGCGATGGTTGACCCGGTTCAGGCTATGTTACTCAATATGATCCCGAGTCTCGGCCAGAAAGTGGGAAGTAGTACAACAAGCGGTGGTGGTGGTGAAAGAGTTGAGCAACCTTCAGATCCCAATCCAGTGCCCGTAAAGAAAAAGAAAGTTAGCTATAAAGATATGGCGGGTAACCTTCTCAAAGATTGGTGAAAAATGAGTGTCTTTTGCAGGTATGAGTCGGCTTGTTCATCTCTTGGTTAGGTGTATATAAAGTTGTGTTTATTGAGTAGAAATTGCATCCTGCTATGCTAGTATAGCATCTGAACAACAAAAAACTTTAGCCTCTTGTAACTCTCTTCCCTTTGAAATACGGTGATCAAGCAGCTTGACAAGGTTTTAAACTTTAAATTGATATAGCAGTAAACAATTTTCTGTTCTTTTACTCTTTGGTTCTTAGATCTAAATCTTACATGGATTCAAGTAACTCTCTCTCCCTCAAAAAAAAAAAAAAAAAAAAAAAAAAAAGGAAAAAGAAAAAAGACAAGTACAACTTACATTCGTTTTACTGAGCAAAAATAAAACATTTGATTATACCTGCAAACAAACGGACCTTTGACAGATCCTTCCACAATACAGAACAGCTTAATACAACAGCTTTCATGTTGTATATTAATTCTATCCAGGTCACAAATTCTGTATGAGAAGAGGAGTTGACGATATATTCGAATAGGCTACAATGATGTCCATAAACTCCATTTTGAATTTGTATTTTTGCTCAACTTCTAAATGGAAAACATGACAAACGCATAGTATTACTTGGCCAACTCCAGGAAGGGTCCATAATTATGATGCCCTGAACAGCATTAACCCAACAAAAATAGAAAAATCAAGAGCCAAAAATGCAGAAATGATGTTAAAATTAGCTGACTTCTTGGGTTTCTTTCCAGGGCTTGAATTAGTAATGCCCTTCTCTCACAATGGTGGCCAAGATTCTGTAGAGTAGGGAACGGTCATATCCCAAAAACATTTTGTGGCCGAACTACCCAAAATTGGTGCTTCTATTTCTGGCTCCAAGATTGTTGATGCATCGGTTGGAAGCTCCATCGACATCAACTTTACACAATGATCTTTAATAACCTGGTGAGCACAAGTAGCAAAACTCAGAACCAATATGAAAGTTTTTACGCATGCATTTAACCAACAGAATAACATACTCCCTCTGTCCCATTTTTATTGTCCAATTTTGACATAGAATTAGTATATAACATATTTATTATAAGATTTCCGATCACGGACACCGGGGTTTTAGTAGTTAATTTTCTGCAACTTACCATGGTCAGACTCTGCCATTTTAACAAAATAGTTCAACTTATTAACGGTAAAAATGGTCAACTTGACTATAATGTCAAATTAGGACATCAAAATTGTACGTAGGTAGTGCAAAACAATAGCATGTCATAATGCAAGGGAAACTGTTCATTCTCTTGAAATTATACTGGATAAGAGTATAGAATAACAGCATGCACGAGGGATTACTTCTACACTTATGAAACTGGAACAATACATTTTTTTTTTTTCATAATCAAAGTTGAAAATACAAACCTCAAGTGTTTCAGAGGGTTGTATGTAGTCAGAGGTACATGTACCCGTCAACCATGGAACAAAGACTTCTAGGAAATGCAAGGCTGCATTGTTTTCTGTTTTCAAACAAATACAAAATATTGTTTTTAAGTCAGAACTCCATTAGAACCTCCCAGAAACTGGTTAAAAAAATAAATGAGCCCGTCATCATAAAGAACAGCTAATCTATGAACAAGGTAGCTACCTCAAGACTTGCAGGTCAAGTTGGGGAACAAGTTTCTTCCTCGACGTTTCATGGATTGATTCTACTATACCACCATCAGCAATCACATTTGATATTGTTTCATCCTCATCGCAGATGATAGCTAACCTACTTTGCAGGTTTGTAACTATGTCCCCCTAAATACACAAAACCCATCAATGCAAAAAATACAAACAAACAAGTGAGATAACAAGTACTTGTACCCACACACAAAAAAAAAAAACAGAAATATTTTAATATCTTTATATTGGCCAAAGCTTGTGCAATTGTTTCTTTAGAATTTATGTAGGCGAAAGAACATACAGAGCCACTTTACACAAGAATGCCAATAACCTCCTTTTTGCTGCTTGCTTAAAAATATAAACAAATGAATAAATAGATAAGCATGAGACTGTACATGTACGAGATATAATAATCTAATCTATTACCCCAAAACAGAGAGTTTGGAATTAGGTGCCAACATACCTTCTGCAGCTGTAATATCTTGAATGGAAGGTAGAAGAAATTCAACTTCATACAAACCATGTGATACACATTGCCCATCCTCCATCACCTAAACATATGTTAATGATAAAATACATGCTTATTAGGTAAATATAATATCAGAGACAAGACCAGTACTACTTAATTACTGAAAAATGTTCCTAAGGTGGATGGTCAAAGTCAAAGACCTTCTTACCAACTTTCCATCAATCAGAGCCTTCGCCTCTTTAAGCTCTTGTCATGACTCAAGATCCCGTGATGGAGAATGTCAGCCAATCTTCTGATAATTGATCCTTTCTCAAGGTATATTGGCAGTATGTGAAGAGACACCTTGCACAATTAGATAAACACCAGAAATAACAAAAGAAAATAGATTTATCTAATGTGCATGTAGATTACAATTCTAAAATGAATAAGAAACTACCAAAATTTATTACCCTATATCAAAGCCATATGTGTGTCTAAATTTCTGAAGCGACGCTAAAACCCTTCCCATTTTGAAATCACAGGGTTGTAGGCTGCTTGAAGTGTTATTTGAAGCCAGGGTGCAATTCCGACATGTCCACCTAATCAACATATATCCTGGAACTGTAACTTATGTGAATAAACAGTCTCTCATCCAAATCAGTGTCCGTTAACTGTGCTTCAGCTGCAACTCCTTTTACAGTCTGCAATAACCCCCCCACTAATGATTTAAGTGGATATCTAAATGAATAACATATAAAGGAGGTTTCTGAATTAGGACTGCCATAGATCCTATGGCATCAAATTTACGATAAAGAATTTTATATTAAAAAAAAGGCAGAAGCTATCCGATTAGCAGGTTGATCACCAGAGCATAGGTTTCCATTTCTTAGGAAAGTAAATGTAGCTTGTGGACAGTTGACAAAAAATTAGATGAAGTTGGGAGCATTTAACTGAAGTGGCATAGAACTTAGTTCGAATGACACATTGCAGAGGACTACAGTTGAATTCTTGAATGAGCTTTAATTTGCCCATATATATATCCCAACCACTTTCGCACCACCCAGTAGCATTCTCGAGACCTGTAAAAAAATTAAAAATTTATGCCTTCAACCCTCAGAACTTGGATAAGGTTGAATGACATCATAATATGTTATATACTATAAATCATTAAACATCGTGAATAAGTAGGAAAATTGGAAATAAGCCGGAACTCCTGGATATACATGTGACACGCCATATTGTCAGGTAAATCCAGTCCATATTATATAAGTAGAACTTTACTAGACCATTTCTCTTTGTCAGATCAATTGAAACGCAAATGTAATGCAATCAAACAGGTATGATCCTCACAATGTCCAGGGATTAAAACTACTCACCATATTACCCACAAACTTAACTTTTGTATGGACACAACTGCCTACCCTTAGTAAACTGTTCCATCCCTCATAAAATTAACCTATTCCCAGGCCATTTTTCTTACTCCTTTCAATTCTCTTTGAGTGCCATGGCTCAATACCATGTTTTGTCTCACTAATTTTAAAATATTTTAAAAAATTTAGAAACAGTACTTCGTAATATAGTCACTCTGTTCTAACTTACTTTCTGGCATCTATGTTGCAATTTATTCAAACAAATATGAAAAATATACACTTAAATGTCTTAAAGGCACGTCTTAAAACTCTACGTTGCAAGCATGTCTGAACCACAACCCCAATCAAAGTGGAAATGCAATGGAGGGAGTACATTTGTGTTTAACTATTCCATTAGTTGTCCACGAAATGTGGCAAAATGTATTCAGTTAAAATACCATGGCCACTGATTACAGTTACCGAATTGTCTAATAAAGTCAACGCTTATATATAATGATGACAGAATAAAACCTGATGGTGTTCTGCAATCCTTTCCTTATCTACGGACAAAAACGAAGAAGAATCAGACTGTAACTTGGCTTTGGACAGAGATGTCAATGATCGTCCTGCAGAGTTTGACACTGAATCAAACACGAATCATCTTTCCAATCTCGAGCTTAGCTTCCCAATTACAAGCCCTGTGAAAATTCAAATTCCTCACTTTATTAATACTTACTTTTTCTCTCACACACACATATATATACATTGGATAAGTATAATTGCTGGGAAATGGAGTGAACTGGGAGGAGAGTGCTGATTGACTCAGGCGGTCTTCGGCTAATTTAAGCCGGCTTTCTTCTCCAACTACGGATTTCACCATTTCTTAATTCTTCCATTCTTTGTGTTTGATACTGTTTCTGTGTTCTCCTACAATTTCACCCGACGCAGATAAATTTGATTTGAATTTGAACGAACTCAAAGCCCACTTCAAGCCCATGACCAAGTCCAAGCCCAAGCCCATTTTAGGTTTATGGTTCAGGAGAATCACGACTCAGGGGAGTAATATTTTAGGTTGAGTTTGTTATATACTACTGTATTATAGAATTGTAAACTTATGCATGTGCATTGAAAAATAAAGTTACAAAGATTAGTACTCATTGTCGAAGCCCAAACACAAGCCCAACTGTATCAAAGCCAAGTTTCCAAATCTAGTGGAAGCCATTGTAATGTACCGTACCAAAATATGATTGCCATCGGAACAGTTACTCATTTTGGTTCTAAAATTAGAAATATTTTAGTAGTTAATTTATTTTTTTTTTAAAGATAAATTTTAAATTATTATTTTATAATATAATAATACGAAAATATAGCTTTTTGAATTATTATAATTTATATGAAATTATTTTTATTAATTAAATAGAAATATTAGTGTAACAAAATTGGAGGGGAAAAGGGCGTCAAGTCCCAAGGCAACAGTAGTTTGAGGTTAATACTCCATATACTGTATAATATTGAAGCACAAAGATTTTAAAAAATTGGTAATTTGGAGAGAATATCTAGAAGCACAAGCAAAGAAACATTCCTTGAACCCTACCGGATAAAAGTGGTGTAAACAAAGTTGTTAAAAGCAAAGCCATGCACCCCATCCAACTTATCCCCAATCATGACCAATTTATAGAAGTGCGTAACTGTGGGCCACCACACCTTTAAAGCTTTAGTTACTTGAACACTACTATTTTTTTGAAATTTTAAATTAAAGAAAAAAAAAAAATAAAGTAGAAAAAAAGATCATACTCACCACCTCTTTTACATGCAAAAGTAAGCCCGATCAACTATATTTAATCTTAGTAGATGAAATTCATACATACGTCTTAATCTCTTTTGTTGGTGCCTATCCAAATGAATTATAATAATTTTTTTAGCACAATTATACGTCTTAAAAAGGGATTATAATAAATTTTTTAACACAATATTTTTTGAAAAAATAAAAAATAATAAAAATAAAAAAAACATGGTGGAAATCTATCTGCTGCAATGATCCGTGAAGTAGAATCAATCTCTTGAGGAAAGCGATGAGGTTTCACAGTAGCAAAGTAGACGTGTAGGGAGAGCTTGAAAAGTTGAGCCCTACAGACAGGGAGAAGCAAAGGTTAAAGAATGTGTCAGCTTGATAGGCATGCGTTTCTTCAATTATACAGTGTGGACGGATGGATGGGTAAATATTGTTGGTACACGAATTTTTGGGTTTTTCTTTTGGCATTATTCTCTTCCAAATTCTATTCTCGGGGTTTGTACATAAAATGTACGGCCTGGTTTGTAAACACCATATTATAATTTATTTTAAAAATAAATTATTTTAAAAAAATATATAAGTTGAGTATAA
>JAUMHB010029479.1:11818-22215 GCA_032359685.1 Pittosporum tobira | reverse complement strand
AAAGCAAAAGCTAAACAGCTAATTAATTTGACTGTAATCCATAATATCAACTCGTATATACAAGATAATAGTCCATTTCTTGATCCATCAAGCAGTCAAAGCAGTCCGAAATACCAAAATACCCACGGTTTGCCCCCCCTAAATCTGAAACCCAACAGAATACTATGTCAAAAATGATGAGAAAACCGTGGGTATTTTGGATATAAACTCAATAAAAATAAAAATGGACAAAATTAAATAGACATAATTGATTTTCTACTTGTTGTGAAGAGGATCTGGGCAACTGGGCACCCTTCTTTTGTCTTCTTGAAGACCTTTATCATCAGTTTTGTTGAGATTTGAAACTCTTCCACTGAAAAATTCACGAAACATTTCAGCTTGATTAATCTTGTCCATGACTCGGTTCTGAGCCATCTGATCTTCCACTGCTTTACCCTCCTCTGCTAATACCCGTATTGCCCTTACTTTACAGTCGTTAAAGGCCCAAGTATGCAGCACCGAGATGATCAACAGCACCACCAGAGAAGAGTACATAATTGATGATGATCTCCTTCCACCGGAAAATGACATCGCCGGAGTCAAGCCACATAAAGTCTATATAAAATCGGACCCTCTTCCCGGCGAGATTCAACTATTTTGTGTCTATTTCTGTGAGCTTTGGCTACTTAATAATGCCAATCTCTGTCTGTCTGTCTCTCTCTCTCTCTCTCTCTTATTCTCTCCAGGTTCAAGTTATGAATTTGAGTTAAGTGACGGCTAGTTTGAGTTTACAAGAGAGAAATAAAGACAAGAGTTGTCATGCAAGAATGGGCCCACGTGACGATAAAACATACAAACACAACTAGCAGTCTAGTTTATGTTTATCAATATTTCGTAATTAATTTCTGAGAATGTACGACCAAATTTCAATCACAAGCCTCCGTTTGTTGGTTAAATACTAGAGTGCCACTCCATTTTCCCATTTTTATTTTGAATTTTTTTGTTAATGGTCACTCCATTTTTATTGCCATTGTGCCCTCGAATGTTCAATGAGCCAACCAACGAGTAAACATAAAACTCCACATTTTGAGCAGACCATCTAGCTCAATTATCAAAAACTAATTGCATTTTTAGCCCATAGATTCATGTGAATAATGACGCTTTAGCCTCTGACTAACAATTTAATAGTCAACCAGGCAAAAAAATCTTTTGTTTGTTTAAGAAAAAAATTTAAATAAAAAAAAAAAAAAACAGCCCATTAGTGAAAAATAGTTGGTCCTTATTTCCCTAATAAAAGTCTGACAGGAAATATGTAAAAAAGGGCCAATAAGTAACGTAGCACAGTAGCAGGGATCCAATTGCTGAATTGACAAAATTACAGGTGTACAAAGTACGATTACCTAAAATACGAATAATTGGATGTCCATGAAATAATCATGGAGAAAGCATACACGCTCTTTGAGCGCGAGTGCACTACGCTATCGGAGAGTATTCGTTGTGGCGCGGTGGCAGTGTTGTACAGTCGCGCAACTGTGTGCTTTAAAAGAGTAAGAAGCCGATCGTTTAAAAATGTAAATTCAGACATATGTTTGGAAAGAAACGTGAGACGGCCGAGGGAAGGTGGCTGACCGGGAATCTCGCCACGGGTGTTAAGTGAGACGTTTGTTTTCTAACCATTCTTTTGTTGAAATTATAGTACCGTAGACATTATAGTGCAGATACATATATAATCATACTATAAGTTAGGCAGACCTTGAATTTTTAATACATCATTGGTTGAAATTAAGCAAGGTTTGCGTACCAAGTTTCTCATAATTTTACAAGTCCTTGGGACCTTTGATATGAGTGTTGTCGACGCTCTAAATCGTTGTTTATAATTTAAATTAAATTTTAATTTTTTATTGAATTTAAATTTTTAAATTTAATTTTACTTTATTAAACATATTTTTTTAATATACTTGAATTCATAATTTTTAAACACTGTTGTCAAACGAGCACATAATATTAGAATTCCTTCCGGTCTCCTGCACAAGTGCAAAAGAGTAATGTTGAGGGTACAAAGGGTTTGTTTAGTAGCTCTTATCAAGGGGACTTTGCAACTTAAATTTAATTTTAATTTTTATTTAATTTTAATTTAATATGTAAATTTAATTTTTTGAATATATACAGTATAATTTTTTGTATTTAAATTTTATAAGAGGTCGCGAGAGATGAGCATGAATACTTTAAGTGATATATTTTTTAATATCAATTTACTTCTGATATTTCTTTTAAAATACTCATACTCACGTAATTAAATAAACATGTATTCGTATATATATATTTTTTTAAATTTTATAATCTCTCAATGTTAAACTGCTACCAACCAAAGAGTACATGTGCTTAAACTGCCGCCGACCAAAGAGTACTTGTGTTTCAAAATACGTAGTTGTGTAATTATTTACAATCTTGTAATATATTTTTGAAACACATTTGAGATTTTAAATGTAAAACGTCTACTATCAACGATAAGTGAAAAAAAAAATAAAAATAAGTTAAATAACGGTTACCCATGTACTTTAATTAATTAGGATGGATGATTTGGAGTCGACGTATACGATGGTGCTCTGATTGAATTTTCGAAAAAGGACGATTTATCCGAGAATACGGAAAAATAACTCAATAGCTTCAGCGATGCAGTAAAAAGTATTTTATATGTCCCATTAAAATTATAATATTTTAATTTTTTATATTTTAAAAAATATATATTTAATTATGAGTAAATCGTTTAAGTTATTTTTAATAAAATTATAATTTTAAATAATAAAATATTAGTTAAAATAATGAGTCATAGTGTTGACATTATAATTTTAAACAATAGAACACTAATTGAAGTAATAGACCATACTGTTAGAGTAATAGATAAAATAAGATAGTGGATAAAGTAGTGGATTATAATTTTAAAATAATAATTAAATTGATGGACTAAATTTGATAAAATAAATATAAATTATACAATTTATATTATTAATTTTTTTTAAAAATAAATATTTTAATTATGTAGAGACATTTACAAAAAAAAATTGTTAGACGAAAAAAAAATAATATGACGTCATTTAAGGACATGTCAAATCAGGAAATAAGAGTAAATCAGAAAATAAGAGTAATCAGGAAAGCAGAGTACTATTTTATAATACAAAAATGTAGACGTATATGAAGTATATGTAACGGTGTCGTGTGCGTTTTGCGAGGACTCCAAGCCCGCACCGAAATCATTAAATTAATGGTTTTCTTAATCAAGAATCCGTAGCCAACACTAAAATTAATAACGTGAGTTTTTTTATGTAGTCTTTGCGATTTTTGGTGTTGATTCAGATTCCAATTGATTTTATGTTTGATTCTATTTAATTTTCTTTTAAATAAAAGAAAATTAATCAAACTTTTAAATACTTAAATAAATTTAAGTGATAAATTATAAACACTAACAATACACTAACAGAATATGTACAAATTAACATGTTAAATTGTAATTATTAGATGCATAATTATATATAAGATGAGTTTATAATTATAATTTAACACGTTAATTTTTATATATTTTATTAATTTTATGTGTTAGTACACGTAATATTAATAAATTAAAAAACCTTATTATGTACTACTATTATTATAGAGTGGCCCTACGTGTACACCCCTCAATTAAGTAAACTCCAAAACTCAAAAATCGTCCTATATCAGAAGTACCTATCACTTGAGAACAGCAAGTAATCTATGGCAAATCTGAGGTACACTATTTATATATAAGAAATTATTGCATAAGCCAATTGCTAATCTCATGACGAAACTAATTAATTTTGCGACGTGTTTAATTCACGTGACACTGTGTGGGAGTTTGAACTATATGACAGTGATGAAGTTTAAAGAAATAAAACAGATTTGAGGTAGTGTCAAAACCCTGTAATATTTTTCTCTGCCGGATTTGTCCCGAAAAGGCTAAAAGATGTAGAGGGACTGGTTAGGGTCTCTTCCTGAAAAAGATGAAAATAAAATAATTAAAAAAAATAATTAAAAAAAAAGGGGGGGAACCTAAGCCATCTGATCTTCTGACATATATGCAAGTTGAAACCCTTATTAGCCTTTGTACCTTGAATTTGTTCTTCTCTTGGTGTCTTTTTACCGATTCAATTTGCCATTTTCTAACACCTCATTAAACACCTTTTTTGTCTTTTTACCATTTTCTTCTTAGGATTTATTTCTTCCATTTGCATCTTTCTCCTTGTCTTTTTCATTTATCTTGCAGCACATTAAACCTCTGTGTTGTCTTTTAATTTCTCGCCACTTGGCTGCCTCTTTCTCCTCTATCTATGTATCCGATCTGTTTTCTTGTTGAAAGATAGTTTGATTTCTTTCCTTTATGGTGAAAGATATGAGATGGATGTGTGTGTGTGTGTGTGTGTGTGTGTGTGTGGGCCTAGCTGGGTATAATATTCAAATAGGTTTGATACTTTTTATCAGTTCTCCTAAAAGTATTGCAACTAGATACATGTGCCAAGGCATTTGGAGGCCTTGGGGGTCGGGCCAACCTAAGTTTTGACTTTTTATTTTTCAACCTACGAATTTTTCATTTATAACTTTAACCCTTTCAATATTTTTACAATAAAATTAGTAAATACTAGAGTATTAGGCGCGCAAATTTTTTTTTTTTTATTTATTTCAAAAAATTAATAAAAACAAGATAATTGTGTAAACTACATATATGAATATTTTTTTTATTAATACAACTCTTATTAATAAAAATAACAGTTAGTAAAAGAAAAACATTACTCAAATCACATGAATTTAGGGACGGACGAAACCAATTACTCCGACCACATCTGCTTGCTTCCATCTATGTTGTTCGAGTAACATACATATTTTTACTATCACGTTCTATATTATTTATTAATAAAATAAAACCTACGCAACATAAAACTTAAATTTTGAGTCGTACTATATTCTCCAATTACAAGTTTCGATTATGCGATCTCACTTAATTGTCTTCAATTGATAAGGTAAAATTATTAATGAAATTTATAATAAAAAAATTAAATTTTACATGGATAACTGCAAGTGAAATGATGATTTGAGAGAATAAATTATTTTCCATAAATTTTTATTTTAAAATGAGTTGTGACGTACTGTCCAGATTGTTTAACATATGGTGACCATAGTGACAGAGTCAACATATACAGTCAAAATCATTTTCCATTTAAAATAGAGGAAGAATAGAAAAGTTATAGATAATGCAGCATTAATCTTTAACTGAAAGCACCACACTTGAGAAGAACAGAACTGGACTGGGCCACCGCAGGCTTTATATTGGGTTCTTCCAATATAGGGCCTGACAGTGGTCAAGAGATTCTTTTTAATTTTACGTTGAGGCTTTACGCCCGTTCCAAGTAGTAAGAGGCTCACATCCTAAGAAGTTCTCATGCTTGAGCTTAACCAAACTTTGAAACCTATTAGAATCAGAGAACTACTATTTTCACAAAAGAGTATAGTATTTCCATAAATATATCCCATATTTTCATTAAAAATATACTAGTAAATAGAGTGAAAATGTGAGACATAGTTGTGGAACTATCATATTTCTTTGTGAAAATAACAATTCCTGTACTCTAAAACCAATGTTTAAACATAACATACCATATACGACTACAAACTTCAGTATTGTGCTCTTGCATCCTAATACAATCATTCTAGAGGCTAATATGACACCTGAAAGAAAACTCAAAATCATCACAACTCTCAAGCATAACCAGCCATCCCAATGTTTGAGCTAGTACGCTTTGTTATTTTGGATGTAGCCTTGGTAAAGTAGACGTAATAATACACATTAAGAATCATGGTTGCTACCACGAATATTGCTCCTGCAATAAATACCCCTTTCCGCAACGTTTCACAAGAGAAGCTTTGCGTCATATCCTTGTACTTGGTGTGGTATGCATTCTGCTTTGCCCCTGCTACTAGACAAGCTTCTGCTACCACAAAAGTCATCCTGCACAGATATAATGGGACTATGTTATACCATCTCCGTTCCAAAATTAGAAATGGTTATTTTTTAGGTACATTCTAAAATTAGAGACAAGTTTCCATTTTGGTCCCATAAAACACCATGATATTCCTAACTTATCATTTCATTATAAATACAAATGAAAATTTACACCATTTCTAAAATAGAATTGCATGTGCTTTTGATGTTCCTAATTTATCATTTCATCCTTTTCATAGTTTTGAAGAAGAAATGCATGTGCTTGCGAAAGATCAGAAATTAATCAATCAGTGATAGAGAGTTAGTGAGTGGGAACACATTTGAGAAACCCAGATCTGTCTACGAAGAGAGAGAATATAGCTGGTTCTTTTTACTTTCACTCAAACGGCATCTTGGTTGTCGCTTCAGTAAGTTGGGAAGAAGATGTGGTGTATCTATAGATTTACTCAACAGTTTTGAGCATCTCAAACTGAATAATCATTGAAAGCACGAATTATGGTAACACAATGATCTTAATTACAAAATTTTGTTAACCGAAAACATAATTTCACATACACAACAGTTCATGACTTCAGTAAATACCCATATGCACACCATAAACAGCAATTGAATGCTAAATGCAACAAGTGGAGATCTTTAGATACACGTACAGGAGTAAATTACATATATACAAAAGAAAAAATGCTAACTGACCAAAAAACTAATCAACCAGAAACAATACGAAAAATAAATAAATAAATAAATAAGACAAATGTATGTGATGATAAAATAAGAAAGCCAATGAATGAATACAGCAGTCAAACAGGGCATACTGCAGCAAGTGAATGAAGGGTAAAGATGTGATGATTATATAGGAGATAGTTAAGTTAGCTGTGTAATGTATAGTTCGTTGTTAGCTATTTTATCTTTTCTGCTTTACATTGCATATAATACTTTTTGGACCAGAGAGATTTGGATAATTAAGCAGTTTTCATACTTTCATCTCAAGTTCATCACTTAGTTTAACAGTACCCGTGATAGTATTAATATATGACAGGTTTATATTTACCGATAGAGTTGCCAGTAAAATAAAAGCAGAAAAATACGCACAGGACATCAAAGTTCTTACCATGATGACACAAAATAGATTATGGTCCAAGCACGATTGCCACCAGGTGCTAAAGGTAGTCCGAAACACATGCATTTGGTCACACCCATAAGCAACAATTGACCTGAGAGTAAAAACAGGAATCCCCCCACCCCGTATCCAGTTGCAACATCAGAGCTGTAAACACAATATGTAGAATTCGTATGCTCATCTTTATGTAAGGTACCCTACAATGCAAAAAATAACTTTAAGTAACGCAATTCAAATAAACAAGGGATGCACAGTTAATTACAGGTAAAGAAATTCACTTGAAGGATTTTATATCAATTAAAGCATCCTTCTTTCATTAGCAGATCCCATTTTTGTGACCAGATTCAATACAGTTGGGAGAAGAAATTATCAGAAAACAAGTGCCTATAGATTCAGATATTGTTGGTAATCAAGAAAAGCAGGATCCCTAGTGTTTCTTGTTTTATTCTTGAGCTCAACTATGCTTTTTAACCGAAGTAGTTGGGGGTTTCTTCTCTTATTCACATAGGCACAAAATGTCACCAGAAGAAATGTGATCGAGTTTCAGCGCAAGTTATACAAGGGTCATACTCCAAATGGAACTCATTAAAACCAGTCCGTGAAACTTTGGAATTTTTTTGAAAGGACATCATGGCGATGGCAGTAGGTTCAGATAGGGTATCACGCTTGCATATCAAGCGGTATCTTAAGCAACCCAGACATAGATACAGCTTAAGGATTTCATCTCCATATCTTGGCAACAAGTATTGCAAATGTCTTGATGCAAAAAGCAATCCGTAACTCATATTCTGTAAATGGATATATTTACATATATCATGTTATAAATTAGTCTCAGCAAACGACTCTAAATGAAAGGGTACTTGAATTTAGAATTTAATTAAGTTCGAGATTTCAACCCAAATCCAACTCAAGCCATATATCCAAATATCAACCTCTCATGTAATAACGGCAGAGCAGGGTATGTATGCGTTTGTGAAAACCAAGTCAAGGCTGACAAATTCTTCTTTTCTCAATAAATTTCAAATGTTTTGAACAAGTTATAGCTGGAAGCCTAATTTAGACATTGAAAACTTATAACCTCAGTAATTGTACATTCATCATAGCTGAGTCCAACTTTAATCACTTTTACCAGAATAAAAACTTTAATTATGTGAATCATACTCAATGTTAACAATTAAACTACGCTAAATTGGTTTGGTAGTTTAAACCCAAAAATAATGGCTAAACCACATAAAGCGGCACAGAGTTTCCATAAGTATCAGGCTATAAGCAAAACAAGCTACCAAGTCAAAAAAACAAAAGTGAGAAGGAAAGGAAAGAACATAAAACAATGGTATAAAAATAACATCAAGCATTATTTCCAAAAAAAAAAATTAAATTAATAACATCAAACATTATATGAATAGTTTCATATTGCCACTAGATATATGGAATTAGTATCCTACCCAAAGACATCACCACATAGGTTTCTGTTTCAAGCATTTAAGCATCCGACTCAACCAAATGGCTATGAGTCGAGTAGCCTCACAGGATTATGTAATGAGTCTTAAGGCTTGGAATGTCTAATATGAGACTTTGTATCTCAACATCAGGACTGAAAGACCAGGTCTTACGCTAACACTAATAAACACCTTATAAATTCATTGTTTGATACATATGAAGCATCCTAGCAGAACCAGCATATTGCATTACATTTACTAATGCTTTACGCGCTTACTTCTCCTAACTTAAGACTTTCATGTATCTATCAAAAGACAAGATTAAAGAAAAACGGATTAGTTTAGAATTCATCTTAGCATTTTCTAATTTCCAACAGCTTATTTAATCTTCTCTGAAATGGAAAATACTTACATCTACGTAACTAGGCAATGAAAGGCTCCAATCAATTGTTCAATATAGAGTTATATGAGTTTAGACTTATTCAACATATTAAACTTTTTGGCTCTTGCACACTTCAAGACCACATTACCACACATTTAACACGACCAATTTGAATATCACACACAGCTGCACAAAAAACAGCAACCCATCTAGCTTGAAGAATTAATCGCGCAGACATACAATCAAGAACTCTTTTTTACACCTACAAGCTGAAAAATTCTACATACAAAAGCAATCACAGAAACCAAATGTTGATCCAAATCTCATTAAGCTGAAACTCAGCTCTACCAAACCCTACTGCCACCAAAGCAGATGAACAAACCCAGACAGAAAGCGAAGATTGCTTATAAGGACAGAGTCAATCAAAAAATCACAAAGGTTCAAGTGTGATCTAGAAAGCCCCAAGTTCAATTGCATTCCAGATACAAATGAATATGCTTATAATACACAGATACATAAAGAAACAGAGAGATGGGGAAATTACAGTGCTTCTACGGCGTTCAGCAGCAATGGAGAAGCCAAATGCCACCAAGCACAAGATTATCACCAGCAGATGTACTAGACTTGAGCCCTTTCCTTCCATGATCTCTCTATCTATTTTCTTGAGAGAGAAAAAGAGTGTTGGGGTTCCTGGAAGTGACAGAAACTTTTTTTTTATCTTTTATTTTTTAAAGTGAGTTGGGAACGGAATATTTGTGTGCGTAGCTTCTAGTTGATCTTGGTGCACAGTTTAGTTTAAAGAGCAGTGTGTGTGACTTTGAAAAAGCACAGTTCTAGAGATAGTCCACTCAATGTTTGACTAATGAATGTTTTGACGCCATAGATGTCCAATTCGAGCAGCTAAGACATTGGTCCGCCTAAACAAGGAGTTTGCTCCTTAAATGCCGTCTAATTTGTTATTTTAATTTAATTCAATTGTTATATTTTATAAAAATTTATAGTTAATTTTTAAATTTAATAAATTTAAATATAATATAATATTTGAATTAAATATAAGATCACAGATGATATAACATTTGAAATATTTTAGATTCGGAGATTACAATATAATTTTAAAATTTGATATTTATAGTGGTCTAATTGGAATTCTTTTAGTATGCTGGTGAGTAATTAATCTCAAATTAATTACTTCCATTCATTCTAGATTAATATAATGTTAAGACTTTTTATGAATTATAAAAAAATATTTTATTTATTTTTATAATATTATAATTTTAAATAATAAAATAGTGGTTAAATTGGTGAGTAGTATTTATCAATTAACCTACTAAGATATTTTATTTTATTTTTTGGGTCAAAAGGACATCTTATATTGATGAATGAAATAAGTATCAACTAGAAAATAAGATTTTCACCCAAAAAAAAACACTAGAAAATAAGAGGCCTTTATTCTTTTTGACTACATGCCCG
>JAUMHB010029468.1:12191-22217 GCA_032359685.1 Pittosporum tobira | reverse complement strand
TTTGTCGAAAACCAATAATTTTATTTAGTACCTCCAAACATCATATTTATAAAGTTAAAATATCGGGTTCTTACAATTAACAAGAAACCTAAGAGGTTGAAGTGAATCGCCCCGACGTCGAAGCACAAGAAATGGAAGTCAAAGTGGTTTTTCATCCCGGGGGGCGATCTGATGGGTCTGCCCAAGTGGGGAAGGTTGTGCAAAGCGGTATACCGCTCGCCGGTGCAATTGGTCGGGAGGGCGCTGGAAGGATACAATTTGTTAGCCAACATGGGTAAGGCAGAGAGCCCCTAGTCGTACTCCGTGACCAGGGACAACACTTGGCTGCGAGAGCATGGATGTAGGTTTAGGGGCCCTTCCCTTTTTGTTTTAGTACCGTTTTATGTCCGGTCTAGTTGTCTAACATCGCCTTCGTATTTTGCAGGTGTCAGCGAGATGTTTGCTCAAGCCAGACAGATGGCCCAGGAGAAATCAAAGGTGGCGGCTTCAAGGGAGGCCCTGAGGGAGGCTACTCAGGCTTCCCCGAAAAGGCCGAAAAGGTTTGATGGGCGGTATGCATCTTCGACGTGGGGTTTGTAGTACTTTGATGGGCTGACATGTGTGCTGAAAAGGTTTAATATGGAGATAGATCGTGTAGGACAAAGGGCCCTCCTTCTCACGCCAATTGTTGTCACTACTCTGACCTTTAACCAAGTCTAAACCTTGTTTCCAGCTGGGCACACATCGGCGGAAGCAAGTTCACCTGAAACACGGGCAACACGAGGGGGTTTGTTCCCTCGTTCTCTTCTCCGATGCTTAAGTTAGTTGAGATTAAGGTATTAATCTTAACTGGGAGAGCGAAGGGTTTACCATAGTATTTGAGTGTGGTTTTGAGATAGTCTTGCTCCGGTGAGTTTGCCGGTATTTTTGCAGAGTATTGACTTTTTTTTGTCTAGAGCGGGATCCCTCATTTATACAAATGAGACAGTATTTGTAGAATTTGCCTTGGCCCGCAGCCCGATAAAGTAGGCATGGTGCGCTTGCTGTGAGTTAAGAGTAAGTATGACTCGCCTCCTTTGAGTTGACAGGGCTACAGGGTTAGGCCTAGGCCGATGGGACACCGCCTTTGATTGGACACTGTCTGGGAACTTGTTTTATGGCTTTTGAGCTGCTGGACCCGGACCAGACAGGGCCGAGCCCAGTTGGTGGAATGAAGTGGATCCACTACTTGGGAAGGGCTAAGCTGAAGATGCATAGTTTAGGAGTTCCTAATGGCGATGGTCCGGGCGGATTGATGCAGGTGTGAAACCCCTTGGAGGTCGATTGGCCGAGCTGGATGCCAAATGCTTAGGTCAATCCTTCTTTGGGCGAGGCGGGTCACCGAACCTTGAGGATGACCGACCGGATGAGCTGCCACGTGGGATGCCATGTTGCCATAATTAGGGCCAAGATGAAAATCCTAACTCTAATTTAGGACGATCTCCATTAACTATCAATTAAATTAAATAAATTAAAAATAAAATTATAACAATATAACTTGAACAAATGAGTATTAAATAAAATTACTATCTTTATCGTGCCGGCTAACTCTCTGTCAAATAATTAATTCAAACTTTTCAATGCTACTTTTTGATTTTGATTTTGATTTTTTTTTTTTTTTTTTTTTTTCTATAAGTCCTTTTTGAAATTTTGGTTTTGCATTATTGTTGTTTAAATTTGAAACTCGGTATCCGTAACTTGCATTTCTCATTCATTCTAGAAACAAAGGAAAAATGAACTGTGCTTTTTGCAATGATAGAATATGACTAAAACGTTTATGGATTTGACACTTGTAATTACGAATACTTTTACTTATTGCTAAACTTAAGTTTTACACTATATAATCTTAATCTTTGATTTATGTGATTTATTTGAGTTTTTTTATTGTTTAAATTTCTCTTTTTATGAAAATTTATATTATAAAGTCAGAGGGAGAGAGTTCTTCCGCTTTTTATCAATGTCCAGGCCAAGTATTATAATTAAAAGTAAATTTATTTTTTTAAACACAATTTAACAATTTTATCTCTACATTCACCAATTAATTTATTTGTATCACTACAATTACTCAAATTCAAAATTTATAGTTATTTTATTTTTAATATTACACACGTAATATGTGCATATTAACTCATATATATAGCAGGAGCGATTAGTGTTCTACTTTTTATTGATATCATTTGATACAAGTTAATAGTAAATAGCAGTAAAATTATAGTCCTATTATTCACATTAATTTGAATATTTTTAAAATTCTTAAAAGTTATTCTTATTTTTTCTCACCAACCACTGAAGCATAGAGGAAAAAATTGTCATGCACATACCCTGTGCCTTTACATACTAATATATCTATTATACTATATATTATATAAAGTAATAGCACTCTTAATAAACAATCATTTAATGAAGTCTTAAGGACATGTTTTATATCATAAGGAAAAATTAATTCAAATTAACTATTGAAACTTTCATCACTCAATTTTATTTTTTCTCATTGTCTAAAAATACAGGAAAAATATTTAAACATACATATAATGTGTGTGAAGTGGACTAATATATTATAAAGGGAGAGAAAAATGTCCTCAACTGTTTATTACTGTCTTTAATAGAAATTTTTTTTTTTAAATATATCTTACTTTTTACTTGTATCTCAGTTAATAAACGATTTTCAATTTTTTTATTTTTTGCACACACCCTTTTTCAAATTTTATTTATTTTACGCACATACGTGGAGTGTGCCTTTGTATTTAGCTATAATAAAATATCTAAAAGTCAAAAGAAATTAATCCTCTAATATTTTAACCTGCAAGATGTAAGAATATTATAGTAAATTAATAATAATTATATATTTAAATAAAATGGTGATGAAAGTTGATATTGAAGTGAAGAAGGGAGAGTAGGGAATTTCTGATGGAAAACGTGGAGAAGGTGAAAACGTGTACGGAGTCCAACTCCGCCACGAAGTCCAAGTCGCCTCCCTCTCGAAATATCCCCCACAATTATATTTCCCATTAGAAAAATCGAAACAAAAACAGTGGAAATGCAAGAAAAACAATTTTAAATACCACCTTGAATCATACGCAATATATATGCAAACACAAATATTTAGACTTTTACCCAGTCAGCCCTTCCCAGCAGCCATATAAAATTTCAAATTCCTCCGTGGCTACTTCACCTTTCACTTTCTCTCTCCTCCATGGCCGGAATCCAAGAACATAACTCCGGTACATTCTAGCCCAGACGCAGCTGTTTTATGGGTTGCTTTGGATTTTCCCTCAGGAAATTGCCCAAGAAAAAGCTTTCTGATCAGGACATGGAAGAAGACGTGGTCAAAAATGGTGGCTTAAAGAAGAAGACCCGGTGGATATCTTGTTCAGGGTTCCGTAGGAAGAAATCTGCCGTCAAAACTGTGCCGGTGCATTCCCCGGCATCCGACATCAGCGGGAGCAAGGAACTTCAGTCTCTTAAGTCAATGAAAAAGGTTTCTTCTAAAAAACATAAACAGACCACTGGAGTAGACATGATTCCGGCAGCCCGCCTAGATCAGACCATAAATAATAAAGCTCACAAGGTATGACGTTTATATACATAATAGATTATTATGTGCCATAAAAAGTTTTTTATATGAACATTTTACAAATATTAGAATTATAATTATAGTGATGGATTTTCATAATGTTGTTTGCTTCATCGACGAAACGGAATTTCACAGTTAAATCGACTGTAAAAAATGACTTCTTTTTTTTTTTGGTTAAAAGCTATAAAAAAGACTTGTTTCAGTATAGTGTCACTAATTGGCGTTGTCCTATTTATTGAATTCAGAAAAGGTTCGAGATTGACAAAGCGATCATCCTCGAAAATGGTGATCAACTGGATCATTCAAATTCACTAGTGCAGGACGACACGTGGCAAAAACCCAGTAGCCGAAAAAGAGAAAATAAGAAAACCGGGTCTTCACGGCTTTTTACAAAAAATCTGTCAAAAAGGACCACCACGTTGCTGCCGCATTCCATCTCACTTCCGGAGCCTAAACGGAAGAAACAGAAGGCAATCAGTATTAAAGATGATAATGCTATCAGAGAAATTGACCAGAAATTCGACCCGCTAATTGGGATGTCAATTTTAGTGGTGACCCTGGTAATAATGTTACTTTGGGGTAAATTATGTGCCATTCTGTGTACATCTGCATGGTTTTTTATGGTTCCGCGGTTAAAAACGGTTGTGAATTCTACTGTTAATGTGGAAAACAGATCAAATTCGGGCGGGCCGGATTTAAATTCGGATGAGTACAAGAAGAAGGTGGTGCTAGAGGGGTTTCTTCAAAGAAACCGCCGAAGTGTCACCGGAATTTTGTAGTGTTGTAATTAACTAATTATAATTATAATTTTATTTTTCCCTGTAAGTGGATATATATGTTGTAAATGGGAGACCTACAGTTGTCTAAATTTGAAAAAGTTGTCGTGTTTGTTTCTGTCTGGTATTATCTACTTTTACTGTTCTACTACTTCTGATTGGCAGTTGGGACAGTTGGACTTCAGATAAATTACGGTTGGAGAGTCACGTGAAGAGTCACGTGATTTTAATTTGAAGAGGCATGGAGCGCGGCCAAAAGTTTGTAGAAATATATTGGACTTAAATGAATTTACACATTACTTCATTTGAATGGTTACTTTTATTGAATTGAATGGCCTACCATTGACTAAACTATGTGGATACATTCAAAAATTCAATTTAAGGGACTTTTGAGGGACCAATAAATGAAGGATAATGACACACGCTGGCCTGATCTATATTTATTTTACTTTTCAGTTTCTAGATAGAATTCATTATTATTTTACAAAAGTAATGATTGAAATGTATTGCTTGATTATTGGTATAATTTATTTATAATTTATTTTTAAAAATTAAATTATTTTAAAATGTGTGACAGTTTATACGTAGTGGTTTACTACTCTTTAATATATAATATTTTAATTGTATATATGTACCGTGTGTTACATAAATATAAAAAAAAATTAAAAATAAAATATAAAAAATCTGATAATCACGAGAGGAGAATTACTTATAAAATCTAATGTATCTGCCCACTTTAAAAAAACAACATTAAAATCTTACCTGCAAAATTATAAGATGAAATCAGATAATAATAAAATATTTTTAATTAATGGTTTGTTCTACTAATTAAATATAATATGATCTGGAAAGAACATCATTTTGAGATGAAATCACAAGCATTCAACACCGTAAAAGCATTGATTCTAATTAAGTCGCTTACCAAACTGTGAAAATGGTAGAAAGAGTGGGAAGAAAAGAATTTTTTTTTTTTTTTTTTTGAAATAGCACGGGATTAAAAAATTCTTTAAAATTACAGTGTTAATCTTATTATTTGGACAAAATGAATGGGTAATGCAACTATCCTTATGGTAAATGAAACTTAAATTTTTAAAATTTTATAGAAGTCACTTTGTGACAGAGCTTCATTTTCGTGTAACACAATTTTTTTTTTTATCTCAATTAATAATATAGATTTAAAAAAATGAATTTTTAATTTATTATTAATTATAAACTTATTTCATATATATATATATATATATATATATATATATATATTATAAATTATATTCTCTACAGTTGAAAGATAATGCAACAGTAGATAACTACGGATGGCGCATGTACGTTAACTTGCCCCGGTTCTAATGTTTTATAAATCAAAATTGGCTGTAATTTATATTTGTTAATATATGAATGAACTAAGAAAATCAATTTTTTTGTTTTATCATTTGTTACGTTATAATCAAACGGTTATTTATATTTATTTATTTAATATTTAATAAAAATTAAATATTACACAATTGGTCCAAAAGATGGAATATTCAATATAAAATAAAATATTTGAATTGATGAACTAAGTGTTCTAGATGATTCGATTTACTCATTTGTAAAATAAAATTATTTTAGGAGGAATATTTGCGCCCGGGCGGGGGGCATAATGCAAATGGAATCTTATTGTCACAGGCTCACGGCCACGGTGTGGTTTCAGTCTTCAATGCTTTACCTAACCAAAGGGTTGGATTAGTATAAAACTGCATTACATCGCCCAACACCAATAAATTGATTTGGTAGCAACCACTCCTTTTAATTTAATAGATATACACTAATATATACCACATTTATTTATTTATTATATTATTTTATATTTTCGTGTGTCCCATTTAAAGGCCCACCTCAACTGATTTAGCAATTTGTCAATTACTCGGGGAGTATGGCATCATAACTCTGCATTGTATGTCAAATTATTATAGAATATGTAATAAAAATGTTTTTATAACAATTTTTTAAGAAATAATTTTATATAATTCCTCATAATTTATGTGAGAAAATTGAAAATAATTTTCGGTTTTTAAATTCTACATGATTTTTACTTGAGAAAAAAGATAAATACATTACTAGTATATTGTAATATCAATACTCTTAATAAAATGATATCGCATTTTTAATAAAATAATATTATTTTATGTGATTTTGTGTTATAAGATACTATAATACAATGCATATAAGGCGACCACTTTTTACTTACTCCAATAAAAATAAAATTTATTTGAGAAAAGAATTTTTATTAGTTTGCTTGAGGCTGTTGTATAATTCTTTATAAAAAGGCTCGCTTAGTTTGGAATAAAGTTGATTGGACCTAACTTCTTAAGGACAAGGGTCGAAACTCGAAACTCAGGCCTTAGCCCACCCAAAACCAAAACCCTAATAACATAACTGATGTACAAGCTTATCCGCAGTTTCTTGTGTGTTACCTCCGCTACCTCTCACCTTCACCGATCTATCTGTTATCAGCCTCAACCATGGTAAACAACTCTTTCTCGTAGTTCTTTTTGGATTTGTTAGCTTATTACTTGATGTTTTATAAGTAAATTAATAAAAGAAAAGCTCATCATTTCTCGTTTGAGCTTCAATTTTTGTTAGTTATAGTGTTATGGTAGCTGTTGCGTAGCTCATTTGTTCTATATTCTTCAAATTACATTAAGTTTTGATTGATTTATAACATTTGGTCCATTTATGCTTCTGTTGTACTGGTTAAGTTTGCTTCATGTGTCAGGATTAGGAATATATTCATTTAAGCAAGATTTTTAGTTTTGTTTTAACGTTGCTTGGATGCTTAATTTTACTGTTTTGAGCATCTTGTTTGGTGTTTGAATGTAGCAAATCGTGTGGTGAGGTTCCTAATCACTGTTTTCTCAAACTATGAAATTTCAAATGATCGATATAAATGAAATATCATCCTTAGGAGTTGTGTACTTGTACAGTTATGCTTTGAGTCCTGCTGGTTAGCTGTACAATTTTTAAGAAAATGGTCATTCTTATATCAGTAGTCTAAAATAAGGTATGTATTGAATGTGAGGTCCTGTTTACTCATTATTCCGACTCTTGGTAAGGTCATATATAAAAATATAAACAACAAACATAATATAAGATGAAGTCATATATATAAGAACGAAATTATATTAATATGACTTGAGAATTATGGAGTACATATGAGATTTTATATAGACATACTTAATTTATGGACCAAGCTAGGATATCTTATAGGCTAACTAACACAATTCAATTTTATATAAGATATTAATTAATACTAATACCATAAATACTAAAATATTAATACCATAAATACTAGAATATTAATATTAATATTAGCAAACAATAAGAAGGGCAATGACAGTCTGGTTGCTAAGGGAAAATGTTGTTATGACGAAAAACAGTCTGGTTATTGTAAGAATTTAATATTTTCAGTATTTTATGAAATTTATATATCTTAACAGTATGGTGTTGGTGGTGTTAGTGGTATACCCTTTGGTCCAATCATAAATCATGCTCTATTATTAGTTGTGGATAAAGTTATGTCAAAAAAATCAACATTCACCTAACTTAGATAGTTAAAATATCTTGATGAAGACAGTTTATAACTTGTGGGCCGAAAAAGAGTTTTAAGTTTACTGCTAATGTTAGGTAAACTTAAATGATCGCACATTTAGCGAATTGGGTTTTTAATGTATTAGGCCTGACAACTAGGATTTTCTTATTTTCTCTTATATATCTAATTAAAAGGGGCGAATTTTAAATAAAGGCATATACGCCTTTTTCGTGATAACCTTAATCACTGCGAGGTTGAGAGACTTAGAGAGAAAGAAACCGGAGAACTGTGCACGCACAAGGTTCGGGCTCAGTTCATGTGTGTGGATTCTAGTAGAGGCGTGATAATTGACATGCTGATCCAGACGCAACTATTCTTCTCATCTCCATTGAAATTCATTCAGGTATAATCGAACTTGTATTTCGATTTCAATATCACGCCTGGGATTCGAATAATATTGTTTTTAAATTTCGCATCGATTTTTGATCCGAAACTCCACATGTGGAGATAAAATAAATTATAGGGTCTTAGTGCAAATATTTTTTTGACAAAATGTCAGCGTTAACTTCAGAGAATATTCTTTCCTACACAATGCGTCGCATAGCCAACAAAGTATTAGTAAATCCCACAACAAATTATTTGTAGACCATATAATAGAAAACTTGTGGTCCCAAGTAAAAAATTGTCAGACAATTATTGAGTCGTCATAAAACTCAAATATTAAATAATTATTTATCTATCACTTCCTACTATAATATTAACCCAACAATAATTACAACATTAATATGAGTTATAGTTATGATATACTTTTTGTTGATAAATAATTTATTATAATCAGTACCAATAGTATTAAATATTTTCTCAGTGTTGGAATCAATAATTAAGTAAATAATTGTAGTGCCAATAATATTTAATGTATGACACTTGTTATATGAAGGTAAATGTGTTATAGAATAACTGTCAGATATTAAATAATATAGGAAATTAGTGGAAAAATTATTAGATTTACTATAGAGGATATTTATGAATTGTTAGATGAATTATTGGAAAAAAGTTTGGAAGATATTATATTAGTGGAGCATGAATTTTAAGTAATGTGTGACTAATTTTCAGATAAGTAGACTGATTAATTAATGAACGGTTAGAAGTAATATTTATCTAATTATTAGTGAAAAAATAGATAATAGATGAGGGGTGTAAATTGTTATAAAATTGAATTCATTCATAAAAGGAGATATGTATATGATCATATGGTATGGAGTGTAAGAGACACTTGGCCTAAAAAGCTTTATCGGGAAGTGTTGAATTTTTTGGAGAAGTTTTGACATTTGCATAAAGTATAGAATGAAGTTTTGATTTTTCATAAAGCATGAAGTGTTGGTGTTTTATTTTTATTTTTCAAAAAGTATGAAATAAAGTTTTGATTTTATTAAAGCACAAAATTTAGTTTTGATTTTATTAAAGCGTGAAATAAAGTTTTGATTTTATTAAAACATGAAATAAAGTTTTGATTTTATTAAAACATGAAATAAATTTTTGATTTTATTAAAGTATGAAATAAAATTTTGGCTTTATTATTATTTTTCAAAATGTATGAGATGAATTTTTGAAATTTTATGATAATTTTGCATAAAGTCTTAGATAAAGTTTTGACATGTTTTGATTATTTGGAGACAAAATATAATGGTGAATGTGAAGTGGAAAATGAGTGTTGGTATATTAGTATTATTAGAGACAAAAATTAGTGCTTGGTGGATGAGATGAAGAAACTTTGAAAAAAGATAAAATAGTTGACATATTGAATTATTTTTGGGAGAGTTTATTAGAAAAGCTTAACAAAATTTTAGTATAAATAGATGACTTGAGAAAAAGAATTTTCATACCTTGTTCTATTCTCTTCATGCTATATTGAATGCTTCTTTGATATTGCAAAATTCTTGTGATTATTTATAGAGTGTTACAAAAATTATTTTCGCAAGAGAATACAAGTGTTAGTGCAAAAAACTTTTAGGTAACAGTGTTGGTGTTTTATTTTTATTTTTCAAAAAGTATGAAATAAAGTTTTGATTTTATTAAAGCACAAAATTTAGTTT
>JAUMHB010029468.1:0-12091 GCA_032359685.1 Pittosporum tobira | reverse complement strand
TGATTATTTATAGAGTGTTACAAAAATTATTTTCGCAAGAGAATACAAGTGTTAGTGCAAAAAACTTTTAGGTAACACTTATTTTTATTTACAGTTTTTGATGAAATAATTTTAAATCATATTATACACTACGCACAAAACTCGCAAAATACATTTATTATACCAAATATTTTATGAGAAACCTTCTTTGTAAAATTTATGTAAATTTTTACTTTTCTTTAAATATTTTACAAGTTATTACAAAAATTTTAAACAAAGTTATTTTAATATAATTTTTAAATAATACAAAATTATAATTTAATTATAAATTGGTGTTTGACGAACTTGTGAAACTATTCAAAATATATATACTTAAATATATTTTCTATCACTGATTAGATTGTAATATACAAAATGATTTATATGTCAACTACTTGTAGGAAGTCATAAACTTACGGAATACGTGTTAAGGTAAGGAGTTTCATTTTATTACTTCCACTTGAATGAATATTATTTGACCTTTACGTTATGTTATCATTTCTTCTTGGATATAATCTTTTGAGCAGAAATATATTATTCAACTTTAAAACTCTTGAGGTTGAATATTATAATTTACCTTGAAAATATGTTGACAATTTTGATATATGTTGACAATTTAATTTTTGAACCATTGTTACTACTCTTTGAGTAACAATAATTTTTAAATCTCTTAATTCTTAACTTGCTGATATTTAATTACTTTTGTTATCAATGTTAAAAGTCATATCTTAATTATTTAAGTAATCATCATTTTTCAGATTCATATTTGATTATGAGTGTCTTAGTCTCTGTGACAATGACTTATAGATATGATATTATTGGCATTTATAGCAGAATTATTAAATTATAATTTTATTTGGCCGGGAGCAAAGACGTCTGATATTGGTGACATTTAACTGTGTAGTAAAGTCAAATATGCTGACATGTCAAGTAATAATATCCTGATGACGGTTTAAAAACTAGAGAATTTAGACATTTATAACTACTTTATTTTTGTACTTATCTTTCTGATGCAATTACACTTGACAACATTTTATATGTCTCTATTTTCATTTACACTCAATTTATTGACTTATAAGCCTAAGGATAATTTTTTTTGTTTCAATTATTCTTAGTCATGGTATTTTTACTAAGCCTTTTAAGCTAACTCATTTGTCTCATATTCCTTTCAGGTAAAGATAAATATTAGTGGGGACACTAGGGGAAAGAACTAGAGGTCCAGTTAGCACAATTGTAAAGATGTTATGCTGCATACTTTTCTAGAATAATAAATTGTAAATAGTGTGTTGTATAATATTTATAGTGTGATATAATATACTTTATTATAATTTTATGTAATTTATGATAAAGTCCTGAGTGTTTTTGTGTAAATTATTCTGTTGTGAATAAATTGACAATTCAAGTCGAGTTGTGGATACCCAGATTTGAGGGTGTCACAGTTATAATGGACAAACAAAACCAATTTTCCACAATTAGGTAATAAGAAGGGGGAAGGGGGACTTCACTCTTTTAAAGATCGCAGAAATTACAAAACTTTCTATTTTTGTTATTGTACTGTAATATTTCAAACTTCTTTCAGCTTTAATGCTAATATGCTCTGTGTTTTTAATAGTACTATTGTTGTGATGTTTTGGTTGCTTTGGCGGCATACTGATATATTCTAATGCGGTTAATAGTGTGTCTTAAACAATTGTTTTGTCGCAATCTTTCAGTCTTAAAGGTTTATGTCAATATTTTAGTATGAGCAATTTTTTTAAGTTCTGTGATTGGGTTGTCAATTTACTTGTTACTCAAAAATATACGAGCCTCATGTTTTTTACTATTGAAAATGTAAAAAATAAATATAACGAGGTCGCATTGACAAAATAAATGTATTCTAAGGCTAATTATTTTTAACAAAATAGTGACGTATTGTTAAAAAATGTAAAACAAAATGATGTTATCTTGTTTAAGATATGTAGCACATAGAAATACATTATTTTGTATATTGTATCTACATTTTTGTAGATAAAGTAATTGTAATTAGTTTATTTTTATTTTTAGGAATCAATTACATGCAGTTTTAATTATTTAGTGTTTTTAATCCTTCTCACATGAGAGAGAAGAAAAAAAAGAAATGAGAAGAAAAATTGGTCATTTTTCTTGCCAAAAATTTTTGTCAAAAATGATTGGATTTGGATGTAATAGAAAATTTTCTCAACAAATTTCTATTTTACTCCACCTTAATGTTATCTTTTCCTTTCCTTTGCTTTTTTTTAGCTCACAAACACAGAAAAATAAATTTTATGTTATAAACTTACAATTAAAAAACAGTAAAACCTATAAAAAAAAAAAATTGTTCTTTTCTTTTTTACCATAAGTTTTTTGTTTATTGAACCAAAATGACGTTATTTTGTTGAAGATATGTAGCATATAAGAATACATTATTTTGTATATTGTATATACATTTTTGAAGATAAAAGTAATTGTAATTAGTTTACTTTTATTTTTAAGAATAAATTCCATTCAATTTTAATTGCTCAGTGTTTTCAATCCTTCTCACATTAGAGAAAAAAAGAATAAATTTTCTTGCCAATTTTTTTTGTCAAAAATGATTCGATTTGGATGGAATAGAAAATTTTCTGTTTTACTCCACCTTAACGCTATCTTTTCCTTTCATTTCCTTTCTTTTAGTTCACAAACACAAACTTTTTTTGTCGATAAACTTAAACCAATCAATCGAATATTTATCAATACGTAATCGATTGAACACTACTTCAAAATGGCTCTTCTGTTCAAAAACAAAATGTTCCAAATGTTTATGAAAATTCTTGCTCCCATTGGACCATTTGCATCTATATGCATCAGGATCCCGATTCATGGATCTCTTGGTTCAAGAAATCAAAACAAAAAGATCGAACCATCTCTTTTGACTATTTTTCAAATTCGATACATGTCAAAAAAAAAAGAAATTTAACAAATTTTATGTTATAAACTTACAAATACAAACCAATAAAATCTATAAAAAAAATTATTCTTCTATTTTTTAACTTAATTTTTTGTTTATTGAAACAAAATGACATCATTTTGTTTAAGATATGTAACATATAGAATACATTATTTTGTATATTGTATCTACATTTTTGTAGATAAAATAATTGTAATTAGTTTACTTCTATTTTTAGGAATCAATTACAGGCAATTTTAGTTGCTTAGTGTTTTCAATCCTTCTAACATGATAGAAAAGAAAAAAAAAAAAAAGAAATAAGAAGAAAAATTGATCATTTTTCTTGCCAATTTTTTTTTTATCAAAGATGATTTGATTGAATGGAATAGAAAAATTTCTCAACATATTTTTGTTTTACTCCATCTTGACGCTAAATTATCATTTCATTTCCTTTCCGTTCCTTTAGCTCAAAAACAAAAAAAAAAAAAAAAGAAATTTTCTGTTATAAACTTACAGATATAAAATAATAAAATATATAACAAATTTATATTTTTCTTTTTTAACTTAAGTTATTTATATATTTTTTTATGTCTAAACTCACTGACAGAGTCACCTACTGACTTACTGAGACAAAGTTCTTAAACTTTGATTAGCGTGCTATTTCGACACTCAATGTTCAAAAGGACTGGCCTCGCAAGGCTTGGCTCTATCAGGATTGGTCTTTATTTGGTCTTTATTTGTTAAAGACCAGGCCAGGCCAGTTTTTGGTGCCAAAAATGAGGCCTGTTGAGAACCTCCGGTCCAAGACAGTCCTGGACTGGTCCTCAACCGGTCTTATTTTGACTGTCACAGTGCCGTCACATACAACCATGAGCCACCAACAATTCCACAAAGAACCAAACTGAATTGCTAATTATCAACTAAACCAAACAAAATTCAGCAATTCACAAAGATAAAAGGAGACCCAGTTGCTAATTATCCAAGACTCAAATTCATGTACATTATCTATGTGATGCCGTAAATCTAAAAACAAAAATTGGATGAAAATACCAGTTTGAAATCTTGTTGCAACATAGCCGGAACTCGAGACACTTTGTTTGAAATACTTGTTTGGTGACCGATGAATTGTGGTCCGACAGAGAAGATTGACGGAATAATGGAAGAGTTCATGTCACTGTAAAGTTTGAAACTTTAAAGGGGCTGAAGCTTGAAGGAGTAACAGATCGTCAGATCCGATCATCTGAATAGCTTTTGGAGGAGAGGTGAGAGACGAAGAAGAAAGGTCGACGGATCTCGTAATAAAGGAAGAAAAGAAGAGCTTAACCTGCTCGAAGAGTTTCCCACCCGAACTGTGACTTCTTTCTGATTCCCCAATCCGACTTCCCCGTGTAAGGAGTTTTATCCCAGATTGGATTCATTCTGGTTTTGCCCGAGACTTGTAAACTATAGGCATAAAGCAGGTCATGAACCCACTGCTTTGTCACAGCTTTGGAATTGGAATCCACATGCTAGATGCGAGGTTTCTTGTCGAGGCACAGTTTTTATTCCATGGTTGTACCATCGCCAAGGAGGGTTCTGGTCCTTCTGGAATCTGGATTTGATTCTCGTCAGATCTAATAATCTAAATGTTAAAGGGCTGTTTGCCTGTTTCTTGTTTTTCATCCGTAGACCGTGGGCGTGGGGCATGGGCTGTGGGCAACCGGCAAGTCACGCAACTGGGCAAATAAAAAATTCATTAGTTTTTTATTAATTTTTATTATAAAATTCAAATTATAAATTTATAATAAAAAAATAAATTTATATAAGTTAATTAGATAAATATAAACTTACTAATTTTAATTTTGATCTTCAACTTCAGGTTCGTCAAATTCATCTTCAATATCTTCCAAACTCTCTTCAATTGAATTAACATGTTGTTGTTGTTTCCTTGCATCCAAATAATATTTGTAGCAAATACATAATTCCACGGATTGCGGATTTAGTTGACTCCTTATTTCGTTTACAATCCTGCCACTCAAAGAAAAAACATATTCCGAAACTACAGTATTAGCTTGGACGGTTAGTATATCACGGGTCATTGCGGCCATAACGGGATATTGTCTAGCATTATTAAGCCACCATTGCAATATATCAATATTTGAATATTTCTCGGAAGTCATAAATGAAGTAAAATCAGTTTGTGTATATAATCCTAATTCATTTAAAAAAGATTATGATCGGGATTTTTTTCGTGAAACAACTTACAATATCAAATCCATAGAAGAAGAAGATGATGCAATAGGAACATGCTCACAAGGTCTTGATCCATACAACATATTATAATAATCAAAACATTCACGAAAAGAAGTAGAAAATATTGTGGGAGTAACTAATCAATTTTCATCCTCATTAAGTATGTCAGATAAATTCAATTTTTCAATAATACATTTTAAAATATTTTCCGCACCTTCAACCCCAATAACATGATTTAAAGCCGAGGCACAAGTAAATATCGGAGGCGTCTCTTGAAAATATTTTTAAAATTTTGCCTCCATTGAATAAATAAGTGGTTGCCAAAAAGGTTGTACTTTATATTCTTTAAATATATTAGTGATCAATAACATTTCTCCCAAAAGTAATAG
The DNA here is from genome assembly GCA_032359685.1 of Pittosporum tobira. Taxonomy (NCBI): domain Eukaryota; kingdom Viridiplantae; phylum Streptophyta; class Magnoliopsida; order Apiales; family Pittosporaceae; genus Pittosporum; species Pittosporum tobira. The sequence goes on along the minus strand of JAUMHB010029468.1, from coordinate 6,526 downwards.
TGTAGTAGGATAATAAATACCAAATAATCTAACTGTAGAATTATAAAAAACTTTTAAATGCATAAAAGTGTTTCAATTATCGTCCAATCATCATTAGTAATTTCATGTACATCACGATTACTATAAAATTCCATAAGTAAAGGTCTTAAATGAACAGCTCTAACTAACATTTTGTAAGTAGCATTCCATCTAACTGGCATACCAAGTTCCGGTTTCAAAAAAATTTCACCATTGGAAATGACAAATTTTTTAAACTCTTGTCTTCTTTTAGGTGCACTATATATAAAAAGTAACATGTCTTTAATCCTTGTAATTGTAGGATCAACAAATTGCAAACTGGATTGAACAATTAAATTTATTATGTGACATACACATCTAGTATGAAAAAATATACCATTTAAAGTAAGATTTAAATATCTTTTTAATTGAGCAATAGTCGCCGTATTAGAAGAAACATTATCAAAACTAATACTCAATATTTTGTCTTTTATTTTAAATTCACGAATGCATGACATAATAACTTGATAAATAGCTTGACCGTTGTGTGAATATTCAAAAGTTTCAAAAGCAATTATTCGTTTAGACATTTCCCACGTATTATGATCAATCCAATGACATGTAATACAAATATAAGAAAGGCTTAATCGTAAACCACAACTCCAAACATCACTAGTTAAACTAACTTTACCTTCAAATTGTTCAAAAAATTTAATTAATTATCTTTTAGCTTTAGTATATTGTTTAAGTGCATCACGTCTAATTGTATGTCTATTAACCTTTTGATATTTCGGTTGTAAGCTTTGGTGGATGTACTCGATATATGTTTCGTTGTCGAAGTGATTGAATGAAAAACCACATTGGATTAGACACTTGATTTGCAAATCCATTTGCAAAGCTTGACCGTATGTCCAAATACGTCCAGTATTGTCGATTTAGGCTTGAGCGGATTCGGGAGCTTGCTTTGATGTGCAAGACTTGTGATGTCGGACAAGTGTTGAATTTTCGCCGGTTGCTAACAATTTTTCGTAACTCTTACATTTTGCTTTAACAACACCATCAACTCTAACTTGATGAAAATAATTCCAAACCGCCGCCGTTCTTTTATATTCTAAGAATTCAATGGTTGGAATTGATTCGGCTTGAGATGAGTTGATCGTAATTTGACCGCTTTGAGCTTGAGATGACGTAGTGGGGATCAGAGTTGGACCACTTTGAGATGGAAATGCTATAATAAATATTTAAATAGTGAGCTAATAATAAAATTATTTTTGTAAATAATAAAAATTAAACCATAATTATGAAATTTGAAGTAGAGAAATAGTAATAATTAATAAAATTAATATTATAGATAATAAGACGTAATTATGTAAGTAGACACGTTTAGAAGTTGAGAATTGAGAATGAGAGTAAAGCTTTAATTTGCTGTGAATTTTTTTGGACAAATGAATGAAGTAATGAACTATTTATAGGAGTTAAATTTTTTGACCGTTGGAAAGGAAATCCCGGTAGCCTGACAAACTTCCTAGACTCTTAGCCGGTTAGCCCAGTAGTCCAGTACTGTGTGTTTGTGCCCACATGCCACAACCCCACTGTCCACTGACATGGCCACTACCCACTGGGTTACTAAGTTTTCATTCCTTATATATATATATATATATATATATATACTCTCTCTGTCTCATAATAAATAAAATATTTTTTAGCAATTATGTAATAAGAATTTTAAAATGCATAAAAATAAATTAATTTTAATTATTTTTTTATTTTTAATAGATTTATATGTTATACTTTTAATTATAATTTAAATATTTTTAAAATAATTATTATAATATACTTTTTATATATCTTAAAATTAGTGTCATACAATTATCAAAAAATATTTCACTTATTATTAGACGGAGAGAACATATATATATATATATATAAGACAAGAGAATAGTGGGCTGCCCACTTGGCCAGCTAGGTGCCTAGGTAGACCATAGACATGCAGGTTGCAACATGATCTTTTTTTTTTTTTTTTCTAGCCGTTGAGACTTGAGGAGTTGAGGGCTGCTGCCTGCTGGGCTGCTGACTGCTAAGGCTATAGGCTGATAGCCTGGACTCTAGATAGTGGACCGTTGGGCCTGATATGTTGATCTCAAGACCGTTGGGTGACTTGGGTCCAATACAGTCTCTGCAGGCCTTCAAATGGACACATTATTGGACCGGTCTTTAGAAGTCTGGTTTCAGGCTTTAACTGGGCTCAGTCCAGTCTAAAACTGAGACTGGTCTCAAGACTGGACTGGCCCAGTCCGGGCTTCAGGCCAGGCTTTATCTCAAGATTATGGTTTGTCAAGGACTATGGGCTTTGGAGAAAACTGGCCTGGGCTGGACCGGTCCAGGCCTTGACCAGGCCAGGCCCATGCCAATTTTCAGTCCTCGGACCAAATGAACATACCTAGTTGCCAATGTCAATGTGATAATCATGGATCCAACTTGGGCTTGACGAGAGCATTTTTAGGTTCTACATACAAGCAAGACATGTAGGAATAATAATTCATGGAAACTGTTATAATATATTTATTAATGCATATAAAAAATACTCCGTATATAAGAGAGATACTTTTTATCCAAGATAAAGTAAGCAAAGGAGTACAACTACTTCATCCAAAGATGAAAACCAATGCATTCATCGAACAAAAAATGAGGACAAGATCTACTTTTTGTGCTTACACATTGACATTTTAGACAATATAGGTCATATAGGTGTTGACAATCACCATATTACAACAACAAAAACTTATTTTTTTAAGATGTTATATTGTGTAATTAGCGGCTTCCTTGGTAGATTGAATATAAGATTTTTTTTGTTTTAATTAAATTTTTTTTATAAAACATTTAAAGTTTAATTAAATGAAACGACCAAAAGCCATTGGATTTTCTTAGACCCCTTAGTTTGGGTCCAAGGTCAAAGCTCAGCCTTAACTCTCCACGACCCACTAAATCTAAAACCCTAGTCTTTTACAATGGGAAAATCACTTTTTGGTCACTGTACTCGGACCCGATTTTCATATTGGTCACTATACTGAAAAATTGAATGAACTCGTCACTCAACTCACACATATTATCATGTTAATCACTGTACTCAAAAAAAATGTATTTCCATTCATTTTTAATGACGTGGATAACAGAGCCATATTACGTGGCAAATTTTAACTGACATATATCTACATGGACATAACAACTGTGCATCCATATGATACAGTAAATTTCTTTCATTTTATAAATTGGTCGGTGCCAACTTGGTTCATGCCTAAGGTTTCAAACGAACAATACCATCATCAAATTGGAGAAGAAGAAGTTTATTTACAGACGATAAGGTTACCTTGAAGTTTCATAGCAGGCATGACATCATATTCCTGTGAAATTGTGGAAGAATCTTGCAATTATGGAGCTATTGGGTCTGGAGCATTGGTTGGTTCTTGGATTTAACCTCAATTTTCGGTGAAATGTCACTATGACATCTATGTTGGGATGTGGCCGACTTGGAAACCAACTAGCAAACACCCAGGAAGGAGGTTTATCGGTTGCAAGAACTACCAGACATGATCTCGATTCAAATGACTCATCTTTGTCTACCTATCTTTGACCCAATTTTTTTTTTGTTTTGATTTAGTGATTCTTTGTTGTAATTGTCCAAGACACAAATTGTTATTGCAAATTCTTTAAATAGTACAATCCTTCATTCACAACTAGGTCAACAGAAGTGATTTTGGATTTAAAACAAAAAATAGAACAAAGTTATAGATGGCTTGACAAGAGAATGGGACTATTAGAAATGGCTTACCAATGGCATCATAATGATGAAGTTGTGAAGAATAAATTGGAGAAGGAATTAAAGAAAGTGAAAGAAGGAAATCACAAATTGAGAAATTGATTGATAATATCTTGGTTGTGTTTTGTTGTAATTTTTTTTTCTGAAATAAGCTGAAACATGGCTTTGTACTATTTTGTTGTTATTTTCTTTTTGAAATAAGCTGAAATGCGGCTTTGTACTGATTATGGTTCTTGGTATGAAAAATTTGTATGGCTTTGTTAAAGCTATGATTATGAATATGGTTTGATTTGAGTTTGGTTTGTTTATGATTATGAATCTAGTTTGATTTGAGTTTGGTTTGTAATGTTTATGGTTCTTTCTGAAATAAACATACCCTATTTTGATTTGAGTTTGGTTTGGTTTGATTTGAGTTCTTGTTTGATTATAGTTCTGGAATCCATTGTTTTGAGCATAAACATACCCTGTTTTAATGTATGAACTAGAAGTTCAAACCAGAACTGCAAAAACTCATATCAAAACTATAAAAACCAAAACAACAAAAACTCAAACCATAACTGTAAAAACTCAAGCCAAAATTGCGAAAAACTCAAATCAAAAGTGGAAAAACAAAAACCAAAACTAGGAAAAACTCAAATCAAAACTGCGAAAACTGAAATCAAAATTGCCAAAACCAGAACTACAAAAACTCAAACCAAAATGTCCATAAATTTCGCCTACTCAAACCAAAATTGCAAAAACAATTCAAACCAAAATATTTATAAATTTTACCTGCTCTAGCCAGAACTGAAAAAACAACTCAAACAAAAATATCCATAAATTTTACCAAAATATCCATAAATTTTACTGCTCAAACTTAAACTTAAAAAAAAAAAAAAAAAAAAAAAAAAAAAAAAAAAAAACCCAAAATTGAAAAAAAAAAAAACCAAGAATGCAAAAAAGCTCATACCAAAATTGCAAAAACTTAAGCCAAAATATCAAAAACTATTTTACATGCTCACAATAAAACTGCAAAAAAACAAACCAAAACTACAAAAACTGAAACTAAAACTACTCAAACCATAACTGCAAAAACTCAAGCTAGAAAAGGAAAAACTGAAAATGATAATTTTAACAAAATACCAAACCTTTCCATCCCATGATATCTATACAAATCATACACATCCTAACACAATCACAAAAGTAGTACTGTCTTGGCATAAACTTGCAGGCCTAATAACAGTCACAAAAGTGGTAGGCCAAAAGAGGAAATTCATCATTGTTCAATTATTCTGTTGCCTTGACATCTTAAATGCATTATTGGCATCCGAATGATGGGAACTTCCAAGTTTCTTTCATTTAGTGTCAGCATGTTCCTTTAAGGCATTGCTAGTAACCATATGCTTATCTTCCCTTGGAAAGTTCTTGATAGTTGTCGATGATTCAGTTGTAGCACCAGGTGGAATAGATGCAACTGGTGTGTTGTGTACTTCTCTAGTGTTGCTCATAATTCTTACTCCATGTGTAGGCATCTAAACCATAAAAAATATAGGTTACAACTGAATTACCTTACTAAGTTACTTAAAAATAATTATAATAGACATTAAAATAAATATTTTCAAATCGACAAATGTTATGATCTGTTGATGCAATATTATTAATTGTTGACTTAATATTGTCAATTGTTGACTCAAGGTTTGAAAATCTTGCATTTTGCTTGTTCTTTTTGGCACTGTCTTTGCCAGTTTTAGCCATTGTCTTGCTTTTGCTCTGTTTGGTAGTTGTAATCATTTGTAACCTGTTTCTTAGAATCTACAAAAAATAATAATTATTATATACTTATAACAAGTATAAATAATAATAATAACTTAGTGAAAGATTTGAATATGTTGCCTTTTCCTGATTCATTGTAACCTGCACAAAATAAAAAAAAAATTAAGTACAAAATAAAATTTAATAATTAAACAATTAATAAATATTTTTATTTCAATAAATAAAACATACATTTTCACCCATTGTCTTTTCTAATTCATCTGATATTTCATCCTGATCTTGATGAAAGATCTCCTCTTCTTGGAGATGATGCTTTTCGAACATCCATTTTTCTTATGGCCCGTTTCCCTACATATGGAATAATGCATAATTCTACCTTCTCTTGTGATCCTTGTAGGGTTGTTTGGATTTTTCCATCCTTCCCTAATTCTCTGTCTTTTAGGCATTCCTTTTAACTTCTTTTTAATTGGAGTAGGTAATAATTTATCATATTCAGTCTCATCCCAAAAACTACTCACACCCTTAAGTAGCGTACCAGGTGTCCCTTTTATACCAATGAAGCAAGTAATCATCTGGATTATGATGCAACTCATGGATGACACATACAGCGTGGCAACAAGGTATAGCTGTTAGATCCATTTTATTACATGTGCATGTATGTGTCTCAGTGTTGATTACATACTTGGCTCTCATGTCATTGACTTGAAATATATGAAATCCATCCCACTCAGCCTGAGATCTACTAGAATCATAAATATTCTTATCCAACTTTTGTCGAATCATAGGGCATATTTGTGCATTTAATTTCATCATTTGAGTTCTTTTAGCATGCAGCCTCATCATAACTTGGCTCCTGATCTCTTCAAGCATATCAAGAACATGCATGTAAGAACCCAATATTTTCAAAATGTTATAAAATTTATTCATTTTTAACAGTATAATATGCTGGGATAAAATAAA